>QXTE01000033.1:9159884-9225797 GCA_003942145.1 Platysternon megacephalum | reverse complement strand
ATAGAATCATAGAATCTCAGGGTTGGAAGGGACCTCAGGAGGTCATCTAGTCCAACCCCCTGCTCAAAGCAGGACCAAACCCAACTAAATCAGCCCAGCCAGGGCTTTGTCAAGCCTGACCTTAAAAACCTCTAAGGAAGGAGATTCCACTACCTCCCTAGGTAACCCATTCCAGTTCTTCACCACCCTACTAGTGAAAAAGTTTTTCCTAATGTCCAACCTAAACCTCCCCCTCTGCAACTTGAGACCATTACTCCTTGTTCTGTCATCTTCTATCACTGAGAACAGTCTAGATCCATCCTCTTTGGAACCCCCTTTCAGGTAGTTGAAAGCAGCTATCAAATCGCCCCTCATTCTTCTCTTCTGCAGACTAAACAATCCCAGTTCCCTCAGCCTCTCCTCGTAAGTCATGTGCTCCAGCCCCCTAATCATTTTTGTTGCCCTCCGCTGGACTCTCTCCAATTTATCCACATCCTTCTTGTAGTGTGGGGCCCAAAACTGGACACAGTACTCCAAATGAGGCCTCACCAGTGCTGAGTAGAGGGGAATGATCACATCCCTCGATCTGCTGGAAATGCCCCTACTTATACAACCCAAAATGCCATTAGCCTTCTTGGCAACAAGGGCACACTGTTGACTCATATTCAGCTTTTCGTCCACCGTAACCCCTAGGTCCTTTTCTGCAGAACTGCTGCCCAGCCATTCAGTCCCTAGTCTATAGCAGTGCATGGGATTCTTTCGTCCTAAATGCAGGACTGTCGGAGAGGAGTACAGAAACCGATTTTAAGAGCACTTTAAATCGAATTAAATGGCCTCGTTGTGTGGACGGGTACAAGCTTAATTCGCTATAACGCTATAACGCTATAACGCTGCTAAATTCGAACTAAAATCGTAGTGTAGACCAGGCCTTAGATATGCTATCAAAATCCTTTCAATAACTGTACATATTGTTTTTTCTCTAAAAAAGTATTTGTCGAAGGAAAATAAATCCACGTATTTCCATATGAAAATCTTCACTGATCCTCTCAAACACTGTTCTCATCAAAAAAGTTGAAGAATATACAGAATATACAAATGGGTAAACGTGATAGGAATGTATATTAATTAAATGACAACTTAAGTTCTTTATATCTGAAATACACTGCATTACCCCCATTTAAGTAGCATTCACTTAATGGGACCTTGTCAAGCAGATTTCAATAGTTTTTAAATAGAGCCTAAGCTACAGAGTTCCCTAAAGTTTCAGGTGTTTTCACTTCTGCTCCTCTCCCCCTTTTTAATTTTTGTTCTTAGTTATTTCTAAAAAAAAATGAAGACATTTGAAATCTCATTACTTTTTAGAAATGGACCCATATCTGAACCCCATGTCTGATTCCTCCCCAACCATTACCACCTACCCTGAATGTGGACAGTCTGAATAAAAGTGGATGTGCCATGATGAACAACATGGAACGTACAGCTCTGAGAGTTAGAAACCAGAGTTAAAGTTCTGTTGGCTGCTTCAGAATAACTGGTGGAGATTAATTCTTCCATTTCATCATTCAGAGCTTGGCAGATGCAAATAATATAAATGATTGTGTGTAGTGAATGATGAATTAGTATAAAATATTCCAGGACTTTTTAAGATGGATCTAAGCTTGAGTGTGGTGACTTCTACATTTCTCCCAATTCTTCAAGTAATGTTAAATATGCTGTACCTTGCCAATATGAAAAACAAATGTTGAACCATGCAGCGCTTTAAAAAAAAAAGATTTTTGAACCCCAAATCCCATCAACTCTCAAAGTGTCTAAATCCAACCTGAAACTGAGATCTAGATTCCTAAATCAGATGGGTTTTGCAATGCTGAATGCAGCAATGCCTAACGAACTTTAAAAATCTAGACTCTTGAGACAATCTTACTTGTATAGGAGCATCAAGACACTTGAGTCAGAAGTCTTCAAGGACAAGGTAAAACATATTTCATACCTAAAAGAAAGCTTCACCTTCAAACTCTTTGTTTATAAGTGAAAGAAGTGTAATTCTAACAATTTCTGCTTATATCTGGAATTAAGTTGATATTATTGGTCTATTTCACTCAAAGTGAGCATGCTCTGTTTTGTGAAAGAGTAAAATATTCAAAAATTCTTAAGTGACTTGGACACGTAAGTCCCAATTTCAAAGGTGACTTAGGAGTTTGAAGAAGTAAAGGGTGCTCTGAAAAAATGTCCTTATAATATATGTATATATGGTGTTTTTCATTTACTAAAAATATTGATTTTCATTCATTTATACTAAACAAGTAGATGCTGTAGCATGAACATGATTTATGTAGAGGACATATGAAATCTTAATTTATTTTTACTCATTTCACCAATGTGGGGATTGATAGGTTCTTACTACAGAGTCATAGCTATAGTTGAAATAGTATTACCTCAAAATGTTACTCAGGCTTATAAAAGTTCGGAGCAAATTCGTATCTAACCCATCCTGAAAAGGCAAAGCTTTTTATGAACTGCTTAAAGAAGACCCTGTATAGATCTGGGATAAAGCAGATCTAAAAATGTCTATTAACGAAAACTGTGATCCTGGTATTATATGATGTTTACAAGTCTACAGCCATTTCAGCAAATGCCAGCATCAATGGTCTTAGGTGGGTGTCACACCAGTTACAAGGCATGTAGTGATATGTTGTTCCAAATGGCTTTCAAGCACCAAGACCAGATCCACACAAATAGAGTGATCATGTTTAGTAATCATATTGGCTCATGAGTTCACAAATGGTCAGAACCTCTGTGTAACAAACTCAAAAGGAGATCCATCCATCCTGGTCTTTCGCTGGGCACAGTCCTTCTGCTCAGGGTCTGTCTCTTCTACCATCCAGGCTCCCTGATTCAGGTCTACCTTCCTTCCAGGGAGGCTGTGACAGGCAGCAGTCTAGCTCAGCTTCTGGGTTCCAGCCAGGCTTCTCTCACCCAGTGAGAGCTGGAGATTAACTCCCCTTTTAGTTCCACCCTCCAGGCCTGACACCTACTGCTGGTGTAGCATTAAGGAAGGACTGATTGAACCCACAGGCTCTAGTTAATCCCTTCTTGGCCAGTGTGGGGTCCAAACACCCCATCACCCCAAGTATGATAAACAGTTTGATTTTAGGAAAAGAGATAACAGAAGTTAAAATGAACAAATATGAATTAGTGGCAAACTGGCAATACAATAAAATATTAGTTGGATTTGCTTAGGATAGGAATTGCATACAAAATTATGAGTGCCCCTCTCCAAAACATAATATCTAGGATCGCTGTTGGAATAGTAATATCACAAAAGGATATAAACAAAATTGTAATAATTCATATCAAATTTGTTGAACCTGGTGCCATCTGTGCAACAAGGAATCAATCAATAAAAAAAGGTTTTGCAGTGGAATGTCTCGTTATAATTATGTTGAAAAGTGTTGTTTACAAATATACATATCTATTTTTAAGTTCTACATCCTTGTGAAATGTGCTGTATTACAATCAGGAAGGTTTTTTCCCCCTGAAAGAATTCTTATTGCTAAGCGATGAGACACACAGTTCTGAGCCGTGCACTGTGATATGTTACAGCTATGGCTGAGAATTCCCATCAGTTAACCAGGTCAATCAGCTTCTGCTATTTTAGAATTCTTTTGGCTGACTGAATAAGCACACAGGATGTCAAAGATGTTCTTTCTTGCTTAGTGTCAAGTACATGAATATGTCAGGCATTTGGAATTTTCCAAGACACAAAAAAAATTCCTTGGGAATTGAAATATCCTAATGAAATGTGCTGCATTAAAGTCAGTGTTCTCAGAATTCTTCTTGTTAAGTGGTAAGATGAAAATTCAGAACCATGTACTGTTCTGCGTTATCACCATGACTTGGAATTCTCTTCAGCCAATTAAGTCACTCCTATCAAGTCTGCTATCTATTTTGGAATTATTTTGGCTCACTGAATAAGTGCACTTGCTGTCAAAGATATTCTCTTTTGCTTAGTGTCTAGTGCAGAATATATGAGCAGCCTGGAATTCTTGCAAATGTAAAAATAAATTCTTAAGAAATATGGGAAAGCTGGAGGAGTCTAGGCATACTGGCTTGATAATGCACTTAATATAGGGATGCTTCATATTTCATCTGTCTTCCCTTATTAGCCATGTCTTTAACATTATCTTCAAATCTTCAACACAGAGTAGATACTCCCTTTGGTATGAAAGTTAAGAAGGGAAACAACTTGATTCACCAGATTTTAATTTACCACCAGATAATTGGAACTTTGTACCAACATATCAGCCTCTCTTCTGGCTCTTTTTAACAATGATTCAAGTACTTGGAGAAAGTATATATACATGTATTAAATTTAAAGGCAGGAAAACAGCTGGAGAGAATAACGTTACTGGAGAAATGCTTAAAGCAAGTGGTGAAACAGCCCTCCAGACTGTCCTTGGGTGTTTGAATAGAATATGGAATTATTGAAAAGAACTTAACCCAGTGCAAGAGAAGCCTTAGCCCTGGTCTACACTACAAACTTATGTTGGTATAACTGAGTGACACGGTTACACTGATCTAACTACCAGTTTAGGCAGTGCTATGTTGACAAGAGGGCTTCTCCTGTCAACATAGCTACCACCTCTCGGGGAGGTGGAGTACCAATGTCAACAGAAGAAGCTCTTCCATTGGCCTAGGAAGTGTCTTCACGAAATGCTATAGCAGTGCAGTTTCACCAGTGCAGCTACGCTACTGCAGCTTTGTAAGTGTGGACAAGTTCTTATAGTAAAATTGCCAGGGAAGGGTGACCTTACCCACTGCAATAACTGGAGAGGAATCACATTACCCTCAGTTCCTTGGAAAATCATGTGGAACCTCATCCTGCAACACCTCGAGAAACAAATAGATCTCCAATTTAGGAACAAGCTGTTTTTAGACAATTTTGATCATGTGCAGGCCATACTGTGGTTCTCAGAAACATTAGAGAAAGTGTGGAGTGACAAGGAATTCTTGTCATAAATTTTATAACTTTCCAGAAGGCTTTTGAGAGCATACACAGTCTTTGGAAAATTATGGCATATAATAGGATACCAGCAAACATAATTCAAATAATCAAGTATCTATATGATAATGCAGTCAGAATGTGCAGTCAGAGATGGTGACAACATCAGCCAACGGTTTGCAGTGACAGCTGCAGTGAGGAAAGAAAGTATTATGTCCCCACTAACGTTTGCACTGATCATTGACTATGTCATGAGGAAAATAACCACAGACCACAACTGAGGAATTTTATGGAAAAATGATGAAGCACAATTGGATGATCTTATTGTTGCTTATGACATTGCCCTGCTTACTCTAACATATGATGACATTTTTAGGACACTCTTTATAGATACCACCAACACAACTTCCATGTCAAGTGACAACGTAGGCACCACTTGGAAGGAGAAAAAAGAGGGTGATCTAGAAACATTATTCAGAACAAGAGAGAGAAAAACCAGATTCATCATCATGCCTCTCAGAAGTCTTAACAACTCAGCACATAAACAAAATAACTTAGTTAGTAACTTTTATAGCAAAAACCCACAATTAGAAATACATGCTCTCTTATCAACATTATTACCTTATTTGGAATACAGCATAGCAAGCTTTCCTGTTTTTCTCAGTTTGCCTTTTGCAGTTCCAAGCTACCCCTAACATTAGCAGGGGCAGTTATGAATCATGAGCCTTGTGATTACAGATAGTTCTGCTTTTGTACTTTTCCTTCACCCTGCTTTTAAAAAAAAAACCTTCCTCCTAGTTAACTTGACTAATGTTCAGGTCTGAACCAAAGTCCAGGCCTGAGCCAATCAAAGTTTAGGCCTTAGCAATTTTTCCACCACAGTATCAAACATGGTTAGAAGACAATGATGACATATTTAGGACACTCTTTATAGATGCCACCAACACAACTTCCATGTCAAGTGACAACATAGGCACCACTTGGAAGGAGAAAAAAGAGGGTGATCTAGAGAAACATTACTCAGAACAATAGAGAGAGAAACCAGATCCATCAACATGCCTCTCAGAAGTCTTAACAACACACAACACAAGACCAAAATAAATGGGAGAAACTGGTGGACACCTTATACATGTGATGGTGCAGGAGGATTAAAAAAAGAAAGAATATGTGAAGCCATAATCTTTCAGGAATCAAGTGACAGACAAGTAGCATAATCTAGAATTTTTCTTCTGATGATCACTTTAGTATTAATGGAATGGAAGTACAGAGTTTGGGAAATGCCTCCCATCCTTACAGCACCTAGGTAAGGGACCCTCAGCAGTAAGCAGGAAGTAGAGTCTGCAGATGTGCTAATTTCTGGCAGCCAACCAGAAAAACTAGATTTGTAGAAGCAGGTTAGAGAAGGGAGCAGAAATCCCAAGCCCCTGGTCCAAAGCATGGATTTAGGGAAGTTGTCTATGAATACTGCTCCTTTTCAGTGATAAGTCTGAACAATGAAAGACACTCTCCTGCTTAGAGCAGTTTACTTTGCCATATAGTGCTCACAGCCTGTCAATCAACCGCATTCAGCAGGTGACACCTATATATTCCTTTTCTCATTAGTTCACTCTGTGCAATGCTTTTTACCTCTACAAAGGTGACAGCTGTATACGGTATAGTCAGCGTTAAAAGAAGCAAGCTTTGTTCATGTGCTGGTTTATATGAGATACCAATAATATTATTTAGCAACTAGAACAGCTTGTCATTTTTATGCAGTACTGTCACTTGTCCACAAGATGTCACACTGCTACAAAAACGACAACTCTATGGCTGTGGGAAAGGACACAACAGAAACAGCTAAATATTTTGTACAACTTTAATTTAGGGTAAAAAAGATGAATTTCAATATCAGAAATCAGACTGATTTCTTTTTCTGCTCTATTTCAACATTTTCTTAGTTAAGGCCTGAATTATCAATTTGATTTCATTTTAAGTTATTAGCAGAACGTATACATAATTTGATCACTCAGGTAAAACTGTGGTCAGGATCTACACTGGTGTAAGTCATCAGAGCTCAATGGAAGTTGATGGAACTACATCAGTTTACCCAGTTGGAGACTTTAAATCTCTAAGTGTTCTATGTTTTTACACCACTGGTAGCATGAGGTTCTCATAAATACACCTCAAACAAGGAAGCATGACTGAAATATCCCATCATGTGTGACTGTAATAAAGTATAATGAGGGGAAGCCAGCAACATAACTGAATTGAATTGTATCACATGCAAAGGGTTCATAGAGTTTTCCCTGTAGTCTATTTTGGTTTGTTGCATTTATTTTATTGTATATCCAAATGGAGGGGGGGGGGGTTCAATAGGTGCATTTTAAAAATATAAAGAAACAAAACTGGTAGATTTATTTGGATGAGAAAATATAAATATTGCATCCAGATTCTCAGTAATTTCCATTTCAGTGGAAACTACTCTAATCAACACAAATGGCTGCAGTTTAATTTAGGAGTGGCTAAATAGAACATTAAAACCAATAATTAAACATAAATTCCATATGAACTGCAATATAATTATTTCATCTAATAGTCACCTCTTACAGTTAGATCAGAAAAGAGGTGATACACTCTCATCAATATAAGCAAGTCCTTTTAATAGCTCTTTTGCATCTCCATCTACCTAAACATATTTTCAGCAGCAGCAACAGATGGGTACTTGCATTTCATAACAGTCACCAATCCAAACACTAACTGTCTTCAGCTAAGCGCACAAGACTCATATAATGTTGTTTTAAAGTTCAGACCAACTTCATGCTAAGTTGGGAGTTCCTGGAAATATAAAGAGGGCAGAGAATGAGTACAAGCAAAACAGTTAATCCTGAACTCTGAAAAGGTCACTTTGCAGTCGAATGGGTAGCCAGCATCTCTATTCTCATGGTATTTTTGCTAATGCTACCTCTCTAAGCAACATTTCAACATTGCTGAAGGTGTCTCTTTTCACAACCTATAAAGGAATTTCTAATGGTAAGATTGTGGAGAAATAGACAGAGTGATGAAAACATGCAAGACTGAGCAGCTGATACAAGTGGGTTGGTGTGACAGTGGAGGTAAAACAATAATATTGGAGGGTATAAATGGCTGGATACCATAGAAGTTTATTTCTATGCCTCATTCTTGTGTCATTGAGGTTATTTTTGAATGAGCTTTTAATTGGTTCCTGTTTGGAGTGAGTGTTTACATTCTTTCAACCTTACCTATCTTTGAACCAAGTTTTTTGTTTGGGAATTTTCCAGGTAGGCTAATGTGCAAATGTACATTGTTGGTGTAGGATATTTTAATTATAGACAAAAGGAGAAGAATTTAATGTAGATTCAAAACAGTGCAGGAAAAGTTTTAATGATTAAAACTGAAGGTAAAATAAGGAGAAGACACTGAAATTTTAAATTGACATTTAACTTTAAAAGAGACAAGGTGTGTGAGGTGATCTCTTTTCTTGGACCAACTTCTGTAAACTTGGTCCAATAAAAGATATTGCCTCAGCCACCTGAGACCAGCATGGTTACAACAGCACTGCAAACATTTAACTTTTGAGAGATGACTAGTGTAGTTGAGGTTTCAATAAAGTCAACTGATAGAGAAGGCAAGAAACCATGAAGTTACATAAAATCCCACTTGTCAAGGGGAAAAAATAAACGTTTTTTGGAAAATTCCTTCCTGATTGGAAAGACACAACCAGGGATTTTCCTAGACCCCCCCAAGGGGGGTGTACACATGGGTGGCTCCAGGCACCAGCGCACCAAGCGCGTGCCTGGGGCGGCAAGCCGTGGTGGGCGGCCTGGCGGTCACTGTGAGGGCGGCAGTCAGGCTGCCTTCAGCGGCATGCCTGCGGGAGGTCCGCTGGTCCCGTGGTTTTGGCGGCAATTTGGGGGCGGGTACGCCGAAGGGGCAGGACCGGCGGACCTCCCGCAGCCATACTGCCAAAAGCCTCCTGACTGCCGTGCTTAGACCTGATTATCAGTGATTTCAGCTCTAGTGGTCACTTAACAAACCAAAAGACTATCTACGCAGCCTAATTAGCTCTATCTCTAAACAGGAAAGGGGGCAGGTCAAATAGTTCCTGTGACTCTTAGGCAGAGCCCACATCACCAAACAAAACCCCACCCTCTCTCTCTTCACTAGGATATGGCATCCAAGCCTCCTGATTAGGGAGTGCAGTTGAATTGAGGGTGACCAGTGCTTAATTTGTAATGAAAGAGGGGCTGGGGCTCAAGCAAGTTTGTTACTTTCATAACTGATGTGACAAGCCCAGAGGTCCCAGGGCTATGAACTGCCAAGCCTAGAGGTGCTGGGGCTCAGCCCTAGCACAAATTAAGCACTGAGGGAGACCCCCTCATTCAGACAGGCTAAGGACAGTTCTGCTGCCCTTTACTCATACAATAAGGATAACAACATTTCATGACCCCCCACATTTAATACTTAAGTGATTTGTAACCAACACCAGCAAAATTGATCACTTGGGCAGCACAGCTCTGTCTGCTGGATACCTAGGCAGAGTAGGTGTGTTGGTGTAACTACAGTCTGGTCCTGAAGCCTTTCCACCCACCACTGGCTCATCACTAGCTGTCAGGGGAGAGCTCATTCAGACCTTACTTATAAATAATAATTTGATATTATTAGAGAGGCCAATATAGCCAAAACAAATTTGCTGACATTGTCATAAATAACAGCTGTATGGGGAAGCTAGTCTTTGCTCATACTTTTCAAACCCATTATGCTTTCTCAGGTACAAGTATTTTATCATATAGTGTATGTGCTTTTAAAGTGTGTATTAATGTTTCAATTTCAATTCAAATTTCCAACCAATGACTAAATTGGCAACACTGCATGTAACTGGGGGCGTGGCGGGGGGGCATTGGGGAAATTCAGGGGGGGTGTACACCCCCCTTGGGGAGGTCTAGGGAAATCCCTGGTTGTGTCTTTCAAATCAGGAAGGAATTTTCCAAAAAACGTTTATTTTTTCCCCTTGACAAGTGGGATTTTATGTAACTTCATGGTTTCTTGCCTTCACCTCACACACCTTGTCTCTTTTAAAGATAAATGTCAATTTAAAATTTCAGTGCCTTCTCCTTATTTTACCTTCAGTTTTAATCATTAAAACTTTTCCTGCACTGTTTTGAATCTACATTAAATTCTTCTCCTTTTGTCTATAATTACAATATCCTACACCAACAATGTACATTTGCACATTAGCCTACCTGGAAAATTCCCAAACAAAAAACTTGGTTCAAAGATAGGTAAGGTTGAAAGAATGTAAACACTCACTCCAAACAGGAACCAATTAAAAGCTCATTCAAAAATAACCTCAATGACACAAGAATGAGGCATAGAAATAAACTTCTATGGTATCCAGCCATTTATACCCTCCAATATTATTGTTTCCCCTCCACTGTCACACCAACCCACTTGTATCAGCTGCTCAGTCTTGCATGTTTTCATCACTCTGTCTATTTCTCCACAATCTTACCATTAGAAATTCCTTTATAGGTTGTGAAAAGAGACACTTTCAGCAATGTTGAAATGTTGCTTAGAGAGGTAGCATTAGCAAAAATACCATGAGAATAGAGATGCTGGCTACCCATTCGACTGCAAAGTGACCTTTTCAGAGTTCAGGATTAACTGTTTTGCTTGTACTCATTCTCTGCCCTCTTTATATTTCCAGGAATTCCCAATTTAGCATGAAGTTGGTCTGAACTTTAAAACAACATTACATGAGTCTTGTGCGCTTAGCTGAAGACAGTTAGTGTTTGGATTGGTGATTGTTATGAAATGCAAGTACCCATCTGTTGCTGCTGCTGAAAATATGTTTAGGTAGATGGAGATGCAAAAGAGCTATTAAAAGGACTTGCTTATATTGGTGAGAGTGTATCACCTCTTAGGAGATTACAGTTAGGTTAGAAAAGAAGTGACTATTAGATGAAATAATTATATTGCAGTTCATATGGAATTTATGTTTAATTACTGGTTTTAATGTTCTATTTAGCCACTCCTAAATAAAACTGCAGAAAATTGTGTTTGTTAGAGCAGTAGTTCTCGAACTTGGGCTGCCACTTGTTCAGGGAAAGCCCCTGTCAGGCCGGGCCGGTTTGTTTACCTGCCGCGTTCGCAGGTTCAGACGGTCGCGGCTCCCACTGGCAGCAAACCGTGGCCAGTGGGAGCAGCGATCGGCCAAACCTGTGAACGTGTCAGGTAAACAAACCGGCCCGGCCCACCAGGGGCTTTCCCTGAACAAGCGGCAGCCCAAGTTTGAGAACCACTGGGTTAGAGTAGTTTCCACTGAAATGAAAATTACTGAGAATCTGGATGCAATATTTATATTTTCCTCATCCAAATAAATCTATCAGTTTTGTTTCTTTATATTTTTAAAATACACCTATCTAATCCCTGCCGCGCCCCCGGATATACAATAAAATAAATACAACAAACCAAAATAGACTACAGGGAAAACTCTATGAACCCTTTGCATGTGATACAATTCAATTCAGTTATGTTGCTGGCTTCCCCTCATTATACTTTATTACAGTCACATATGATGGGATATTTTAGAATTTCAGTCATGCTTCCTTGTTTGAGGTGTATTTATGAGAACCTCATGCTACCAGTGGTGTAAAAACATAGAACACTTAGAGATTTAAAGTCTACAACTGGATAAACTGATATAGTTCCATCAACTTCCATTGAGCTCCGATGACTTACACCACTGTAGATCCTGACCACAGTTTTACCTGAGTGATCAAATTATGTATATGTTCTGCTAATAACTTAAAATGAAATCAAATTGATAATTCAGGCCTTAACTAAGAAAATGTTGAAATAGAGCAGAAAAAGAAATCAGTCTGATTTCTGATATTGAAATTCATCTTTTTACCCTAAATTAAAGTTGTACAAAATATTTAGCTGTTTCTGTTGTGTCCTTTCCCACAGCCATAGAGTTGTCGTTTTTGTAGCAGTGTGACATCTCGTGGACAAGTGACAGTACTGCATAAAAATGACAAGCTGTTCTAGTTGCTAAATAATATTATTGGTATCTCATATAAACCAGCACATGAACAAAGCTTGCTTCTTTTAACGCTGACTATACCGTATACAGCTGTCACCTTTGTAGAGGTAAAAAGCATTGCACAGAGTGAACTAATGAGAAAAGGAATATATAGGTGTCACCTGCTGAATGCGGTTGATTGACAGGCTGTGAGCACTATATGGCAAAGTAAACTGCTCTAAGCAGGAGAGTGTCTTTCATTGTTCAGACTTATCACTGAAAAGGAGCAGTATTCATAGACAACTTCCCTAAATCCATGCTTTGGACCAGGGGCTTGGGATTTCTGCTCCCTTCTCTAACCTGCTTCTACAAATCTAGTTTTTCTGGTTGGCTGCCAGAAATTAGCACATCTGCAGACTCTACTTCCTGCTTACTGCTGAGGGTCCCTTACCTAGGTGCTGTAAGGATGGGAGGCATTTCCCAAACTCTGTACTTCCATTCCATTAATACTAAAGTGATCATCAGAAGAAAAATTCTAGATTATGCTACTTGTCTGTCACTTGATTCCTGAAAGATTATGGCTTCACATATTCTTTCTTTTTTTAATCCTCCTGCACCATCACATGTATAAGGTGTCCACCAGTTTCTCCCATTTATTTTGGTCTTGTGTTGTGTGTTGTTAAGACTTCTGAGAGGCATGTTGATGGATCTGGTTTCTCTCTCTATTGTTCTGAGTAATGTTTCTCTAGATCACCCTCTTTTTTCTCCTTCCAAGTGGTGCCTATGTTGTCACTTGACATGGAAGTTGTGTTGGTGGCATCTATAAAGAGTGTCCTAAATATGTCATCATTGTCTTCTAACCATGTTTGATACTGTGGTGGAAAAATTGCTAAGGCCTAAACTTTGATTGGCTCAGGCCTGGACTTTGGTTCAGACCTGAACATTAGTCAAGTTAACTAGGAGGAAGGTGTTTTTTTTAAAAGCAGGGTGAAGGAAAAGTACAAAAGCAGAACTATCTGTAATCACAAGGCTCATGATTCATAACTGCCCCTGCTAATGTTAGGGGTAGCTTGGAACTGCAAAAGGCAAACTGAGAAAAACAGGAAAGCTTGCTATGCTGTATTCCAAATAAGGTAATAATGTTGATAAGAGAGCATGTATTTCTAATTGTGGGTTTTTGCTATAAAAGTTACTAACAAATCTGTATTCATTAGGACTGCCAGTTCGCTGGTACCCCCCGTGCATGCATGAAAATAAAGAGGCCTCAGGCGATTCTGATTCAAACACAACGCGTGGTCGTTTTTCCACGACAATCTATTAGATTGGTTTGCTCTCCTTAGAATTTCTGATGTTGCAAAAAACTCTTTCTAATGAACTATGAAAATCTTTCACAGGCTTACACTTTGGAATGAATACATCTTATCAGCTCCTGTTGTAGATTTTCATGACTCTGCTCCATAGAGAATGACAGACATAATGTTGGTGTTAAAAATTCACATTTCTGTGTCAATACCAATCATGTTACTTTTCCAAATCTTTTCAAGTTTATGAAAGTTGTTTGCTGCTTTTCATGTTTGTTGCTGGACATCTAAAAAGGTGTCATCATAACTGCACGTCTCTTTCCCTAGATAGGTAAAATGGCTTACTTCTTCTAATGTTTCTCCATCCACTCTGATGTTTGCATTTGGGTCATTGATAGACATATAGCTTCTATCCACCTTGTCACTGAACAAAACAAACTTGTTTTGCTTTTCTGTGAAAAGCCGGGTCTTTTCTTTTATTAAGTGATATGTTAGACTAAGCAAGGCAATGTCATAAGCAACAATAAGGTCATACAATTGTGCTTTATCATTTGTCCATAAAATTCCTCAGTTGTGGTTGGAGGTTATTTTCCTCATGACATAGTCAATGATCAGTGCAAACGATAGTGGGGACATAATTCTTTCTTTCCTCACTGCAGCTGTCACTGCAAACTGTTGGCTGATGTTGTCACCATCTCTGACTGCACATTCTGACTGCATTATCATATAGATTCTTGATTTGAATTATATTTGCTGGTATCCTATTATATGGCATAATTTTCCAAAGACTGTGTATGCTCTCAAAAGCCTTCTGGAAAGTTATAAAATTTATCACAAGAATTCCTTGTCACGCCACACGTTCTCTAATGTTTCTGAGAACCACAGTATGGCCTGCACATGATCAAAATTGTCTAAAAATAGCTTGTTCCTAAATTGGAGATCTATTTGTTTCTCGAGGTGTTGCAGGATGAGGTTCCACATGGTTTTCCAAAGAACTGAGAGTAATGTGATTCTTCTCCAGTTATTGCAGTGGGTAAGGTCACCCTTCCCTGGCAATTTTACTATAAGAACTTGTCCACACTTACAAAGCTGCAGTAGCGTAGCTGCACTGGTGAAACTGCACTGCTATAGCACTTAGTGAAGACACTTCCTAGGCCAATGGAAGAGCTTCTCCTGTTGACATTGGTACTCCACCTCCCCGAGAGGTGGTAGCTATGTTGACAGGAGAAGCCCTCTTGTCGACATAGTACTGCCTAAACTGGTAGTTAGGCAGGTATAACTATGTCACTCAGTTATACCAACATAAGTTTGTAGTGTAGACCAGGGCTAAGGCTTCTCTTGCACTGGGTTCAGTTCTTTTCTTCATTCCATGTTCTATTCAAACACCCAAGGACAGTCTGGAGGGCTGTTTCACCACTTGCTTTAAGCATTTCTCCAGTAACGTTATTCTCTCCAGCTGTTTTCCTGCCTTTAAATTTATTGATGGCTTTTCCAACTTCTACCATTGTAACATCTCCTAAATCATTATCAAGCTTTGGAGGTAGGTCTTCATCTCATATTTCTAGTAGTTTGCTTGGACTTGGTCTATTTAAAACAGCTTGAACATTTTCCACTTATTTTTTCTTTGCTATTTTTCTGTGTCCTTCGATTGGCATCTTTAATAGGGTCCTCAGTATGGTGAAAGTTTCCTATTAGCTGTGTGATTGTCTTATACGAGGTTGTAAGGTCACCTCTTTGCCCAGCATCTTTGGCCTCTCAACATTTCCTATTAATATATGCGCTTTTCTCTCTTCTAGCATTCCTTTTTACTTCTCTATTTAGAGCTCTATATTCTTCTTGACACTTGCTTATCTCTTCACATCTTAGCATTCATGAGTTTTTGCTTCACATCTCTTCTCTTCTCCACTGCTGCCCAAGTAGCATTGCTAATACTCTTCCCTTTCCCTTTTAGATTTTGTTGTTATTAGGACTGTCTTTGCATTTTCTAGATAGCACTCTGATGTTTTTCTACGGAGCATCAATGTCTTGGTTTTCTTCAGCTGACCCCATTAGAACACTGAACCTGTTCTTCACTTCAAGCTGAAAAGCATGTTTTGAGTCTCTGTCTTATAATTGTGCAATGTTGATGCATGGTCTTCTTTTAACCTTCATATTTTAACTTATTCTTCAAGTTACTGATACAAAGATTATGCATACTGCCCATGTTCGCTCCCCTATATGCACAGACGACACAGCCAACGAGCTGTGAAACTTTCTTGAAATGCAGAAGTGATCTATCTGGGATGTCCCATGTCACTTTATGGGTTACTTTATGGGTGAATATTGTTCCACATATCTCTAAGGTGTTCACATTTCTACTTAACTGTGCACCATTTTGATTCATATCCAAACCTGTGTCATACTTGCCCATAACTTTATCCACCCATCATTGTTACTTCCAACCTTTGTGTTAAAACCACCCAGCATCACTAATGATATCACATTTTCAGACATTGGTTAACACATCCTGTAATAAATCATAAAAAAACATCTTTTTCCTCATCTGGCTTTTCATTGGTTGGTGCGTAGCATTATATAACTGTTAGTTTAAAGAGACTAAAGAATGTATTCTGAAAGTGAGCTCTAATAATTCTTTCATTGACTGATTCCCACTCCCACTGAAAAATTGAGAACTTCATGATTGTTTTCAGGGGTACTGGATAGATAAAAAGCTTGTTTATGGGATAAAAAGCTTTTCATGGGATAAAGAACATTTGATCAGTTATAATACTGGTTCAGAACCTGCACAGCCATAAATCACTGCCATTTAATTGTTAGGTGGGTAATGGGAAATTAATTTGGCAAACTATTCAGGAAATGAATTTTCTTCTCTATGTCTGGAACCAATCTTGTCTCATATACATTTTATTTGAATACTTGCTGACTTTGAACATATTCAAGAAAAAATCTTTGTTGCATTTCAAATTACAGTACAACACTGAGGTAAGAGCTGGTATAGGGCATATTTAACACGCACCAAATCTATGTATTCCATTTATTACTAGAGCAGAGGGTGAAGATTTTAGAGTAAAACAACATTTCTATATTTCCAGGTCCCTTTGTTACCCTTGCCTTGCTGTTCATATATCCTGTAATAGAAATGGTAGCCAAATCTATGAGAAACTACTATTCCCCCATCTCAGATCATCTGTGATCTTTTTTCCCCATTATGAGAATATCAACAAACTCTTCTGAACCACAAGACATTAGCAGATGTTCCAATAGTACGGCAATGGTTGTGGTAAAAGAGCTAAGACAAATACAATAGGCTCAGGAGCACCCTGATAGAATTATAAGGTTGACAGCAATTTGATAGTTTGGAATGGATGGGTCTTTCCAATCAAACTTTTTTAAATGTTCTGAAATATTGGGATAAGGGTTTCCCTTTACCATTTGTACATGGCTTTGTATTTCTGTCTTCTATCCTGGCTTAGGCATGGAAGTGCCAAAAGAGCCACAAGAGTTTGTTCTCATTAGGTCCCCTCCCACTTTTGCAGACTCAAGAGATGTGGAAACTCTGATAAACTTTCAGTAGGCCTGTGAACTTTTGGATAGCTACTCTGAATGAAGCAAAATTCCAAGCCTTTTGCCCCTCATTAATCTCAGTGTATTTTTTTGTGAACAGGTGGGCCCATATAAAAATCAGCACCATTTGACAATGTTTTCAAACTAAGGTCTAGAAAGTTATAGAAAATGAACTGCTCTAGAAACAGTGCCTTCAGAACTAGGATATGTCATATTGGTCACACAGAGTATAGGGTATACAGCTTGTAATGTCACTGTCCAGGCTGTATCAGTTCCGCAAATAGATCCAGTGGATAGGACACTGGCCTTGAAGACCTGAGTTCTATTCTCATCTCTCCACTGATTTGCTGCATGACTTCACACAAGTCTTGGCCTCCCCTGTGCTTCAGTTTCCCCAGTGTGTAAAATGGGAATGATAATGCTTTCCCACCGTGGTAAAGCACTTTAGAAGCTATTGATCATAGGTGCTATTACATCAATCTTTCTTGTTGTCAAGCCAACATCTTTCAGGCTTGATCCTCTTAAGACTTTAATAACATTATATTTGTATCCCTTGTCAAAGATCTATTACATTGGAAGCTGCCAGTCCAGCCTGAATCTGAGTAATATTATCTCACTGCAAAAAACACTCCACTTTATATCTGAGTTAAGATAACTTGGATTCAGTCTGTTCATTGCCTGAAGGAACACCTTCTTTAACTTGGACTTTGCAGATGTCATGGCAAAGGAGAGGAATCTTTGTTCACTACCACTAGTGATACTGTGTATAATTTCAAAAAAACTATATGAAGTGATTGACTGAACTGAGAGTGTGATTTCTGCCACCAAGGCTCTGCCCTCTTTCTTTCTCACTTCATCAGTTGCAGGTAATCTGAATAATCAAAGCAACTTGTGAGGATGATTCCAGGGAAGAAGTAGTCTGTGGCCTTGTGAATACAACACTGGATAGAGCATTCAAGAGACTTGTGTTCTATTGCCAGATTGGCCAATGGCCTGCTGTTTGACCAAGTCGTGTCACTTCTCTCTGCTTGTTTTCCCATCCCTAAAATGCTGTTTTGTAAAGCACTTTGAGATCTACTGATGACAAGCACTATAAAGGAGCTAGATATCATTTTTTGTGAGGAACCAAAAAGATCAATAGTTGAGGACACATGACGATTGCATCTCCCCAGGCCAGCTGTAGAACTGTTCATTGGTTGAACAGCATTCTTCCTCACAGAAATCTGATACTCAACTGGTTCCATTTCTAGTCAAGGGTAGAGCATTGAAACTGGAAACTATTACTTTTTGTTGGCTTATTTGGGACAAAATTTGTTTATAATGTTTAGATTCGGTCTACTTTAAATGTCATTTTCCGGTTGCACACATTACGTTTCCAGTGTCTGATCTAAAAAAAGCCTATGTGAACTTGCTTTTAGTTCAACTTTCTTCAGTTGCTGCAGGGCAGAAACTGAATGGCTGTTGCAGAGCCAAAATAATTATATTTAAAAACAAAGTCCACACAAGTGGGGCTTAAATGAGTTCAAACAACATGCTCCTTAATGCATAATTGAACCTCCTGATATGAAAAAAAGTCCCTTATTTGAATAATGGCTAAAAACTCATTTCTTTCTCATCTGCAGTATGAAATTCAAATCTACAACACATTGATATAATTAATAAATAGTTGTCTCTCTTTGAAATACATGTAAAATTCCAGATTAATTTGTATTTCACTTGTTTAGCAGACATGTCAGGTGGGATAAGGTTCCCGCAGCTCCCATTGGCCGGGAATGGTGAACTGAGCACTGTGGGCGGCCGTGCCTGCAGATGGTCAAAGTAAACAAACTGTCTCACGTGCAGGCTACGGGCCCCAGGTTGCCCACCACTGCCCCAAATACTTGAACTGTTTCACTGTCTCCAGCTCTTGTCCACTGACAGTGATAGGTGAGCTGATCCCATCACGTTTGTTTGTCATCAGCTTGGTTTTCTCTGCACTGATTTCCATGCCGTATTTTGCAGAGGTTTCATCCAATCGTTTCACAAGGTTGGCAAGTTCATCTTCGCTGCCTGCCAGGCCATCAATGCCATTAGTGAACAAAAGATATGAGACTATTCGCCCCCTAGTGCTGACTGTGCATATGTGATCTTCTAGGGCATCAGTCATTATGTGCTCCAAGTAGATTTTGAACAGTGTGGACGAAAGAAGGCAGCCTTGCCAGACTCCAACGAAACCACTCTCTTATTGTGCCATTGATGAGAACTGCACTGCTGGCCTTGGCATACAGTTGTTTAATGGTAAAAAATAAGCTAACGACCAACATTGTACTTCTTCATGGTTGCCCAGAGAGCTTCTTGCCATACTCTGTCAAATGCCTTCTTGAAGTCAACAAAGACGTGGTAGATGTCCTGCTGGTGTTGTAAGTACTTCTCACATAGAACACCAAGGTTGAAAATCTGTTCTGTGGTACTTCTTCCAGCACAAAAGCCAGCCCGTTCTTCAGCGATGATATTCTCTGCTTGTGGCTTCAATCTGTTCAATATGACTTTCAACATCACTTTGCTGGGATAGCTAATTAAGCTTATGGTCCTGTAATTTTGACACAATTGCAGGTTGCATTTCTTTGGCAGAGTGATGATTAGTGACGGTGTCCATGTGGAGGGCCACTCACCGGTCTTGCAGATCTTGTTGCAGATCTTGTTGAGTACATCTATTACTATTTCTCCTCCGAATTTCATCAGTTTGGCTGGGATGTTGTCAATACCTGTAGCCTCTCTCTTCTTGAGTGATTTCACAGCTGTCTCCACTTCTTCACACAGTACTGGAAAGTCATCCTCCTCTGTTGAATTTGGGCTAAGACACTGGGATCTCCATTTGTCTGGTGGTTGTATAGATCAGAGCAGTAGTTTGTCCATCTATTGTCGATGTCCCTTTCTTCTATAAGACTGTTCCCTTCTTTGTCTTGAATTGAGTTAGCTTTGGTCCATCTTTCCTTCATCAGGCTTGTTTGCTATTTTTATTATTCATAAATTTTATTGATATTGATAAGGTATAGTAATGCTTTAAAAATTGTAGACAATAGATAACACATACAGTTTGATAATTTAAACAAGTGCAACCACATATGCACTATTCACAATGGGAAAGAAAAAGCCATTTTCACAGTTCGTGTCATCCATTCAGTAGCAACCTGTCTGTTGATACCTCAAAAATAGCCAAGGGAATACTTGACTAAATAAGCAGGCTTTGCACTGTGCTGTGAAGGATGTCAAACTCAGTTTAATTTCACAGGGTTCTGAAGGCCCCCTCTCTTATTTGTGGATGACACTATATAAGGATAATAAAAATGATTTTGATGTAGAACAATAGATGATGCAGATTTCAAAAAAAAATCTTTTCGGGCTTTTTCCACAAACACAGATACTGCCTTCATTTCATTTGGAGTGAAGTTTCCTGGAGTGGCAAAAGGCCTATAAAGTTTTAGAGTTATCCACAGTCCCTTAGGTAACAGATGGTTGGGCACAAATCCTGTATTTATACTGTTACCTAGCATGCACAGCATTTTTTCCAGATAACATAATCCAATGAAAGCAGAACTGTATGTCCCTGTTTTCAAACCGAAAGTGTTTCGTAATTATCCTTATCAAGTTAAAATCAGATCCACAATTTCCGCAACACAACTTAGAAATCTTTGTAGTAAAATCCTTGTGGCTGAATCTAAGTATTACTTATGAATAAGGCTAAGATTATGTCATAGAGGTCAAGGAAGTCACGGAATCTATGACTTCCAGCTACCTCTGTGACATTGGGGGGCCCGCAGCTGACCAGCCACTGCCAGCAGCAGGGGACCCTGCAGCAGCCCAGCCTCCACCGTGAGAAGCCTCCTCCTGCCCCCTCTCCCCCCATGTAGCTAACAGCCACCACCGCCGGCAGCAGAGGGACCCCGTAGCTGCTCACTGGCTGGGGGCCCCCTGCAGCTCCCCAGGCCCTCTCCCCCCCAAAGTTGTTCAGCTACCACGAGCAGCCACCCCCAACCCCAGCTCTCAGCCTACAGCAGCAGAGGGACCCCAGAGCTGCTCAGTGCTGGCAGGGGGTCCCCCGCATCTCCCAGTCCCACAGGACAGCAGGGGGACCCCTCCCAGTCACTGGGCAATGGGGCCCCTGCAGCTTCCAGCTGCTGTGCAGCGGGGGGAGGGGGGAGAGAGGGGCAGGTGCTGGACCCTCCTCCCTCCCCATTTTGTCAGGGATGTTTTTAGTAAAAGTCAGGGCTTTCATGACTTTTAGTAAAAGTCAGGGCTTTCAGGTCACGGCTTTCATGATTTTTTGTTTATTGCCCGTGATCTGTCCCTGACTTTTACTAAAAATATCCGTGACAAAATCATAGCCTTACTTATGAAAAACTGAGAGCACTGTACTAAGAATGCCAACTGGTTCCAGGAATCAAAATCAGCAACTGGCATGATGTAAAAGTGGCCATCAAGACTACACGAGGTAGGAAAGTTACAGTTAGGTACAGCAATTTATGGCAGACAATGTAAACTACTATTTAGGTCACATCATCCATGCCAAACCTGAGTAAATGGGCTTTGCACAGGTGAGAGTTTGTGGATTTGTGAGGGCAATATTTCTTACCCATCTTACCCACCCCAGCAGTCTTGGGCTGCTCCCATGAACCATACAGACTCATTTCATTTCCTTGCAGCTGCCTCACCCTACCGGTAACCTTGCTGTGCCCTCTCCTGAAGAGAGCTGTCATGGAGTGCTGAATCATTGCAGACAGGGGCTCAGCATGCCCCTCTCAACCCTGCACAGCACTGACATGTTGTTTCCCCCTCCCCAAACTGTGAAACCACAGGGGCTTGAACCTCACATTCACCTGTAAAGAGAGGTAGAAGTAGGTTTTCCACTAAATATTTATTTTTCAATTAAATGGTTCAACTTTTTTTTTTTTTTTACTTCCAGTGAATTTGTGAATTTTCCATTTTCTGTAATTTTTACAAAAAAATTCAGCTTTGGAAAAAAATTCATGTGAAAACCACAAACTTGCTTAACTCCCCTGCTGGAGAATGTGAAAAAGAAGGAGACACGGGAATGATAAGAGTTTCAGCAATGCATATTAGGGCCCTATTTCACTATCATGAACTCTATGCAGTACACAGAGATTTCCATGGCATGTTGCACTGTGCTGCTTTGTCATTTAGGTTACACACAAACAGTCTGGTTACGTTCTTATAAAAAGAAGTTGATGCTTCAAGGGCGACAGAGAACATGTAAAAAGCCATGATACCTGCTAAATTTCAGGTTTTAGAGATATTCTCTTCTGGAACTCACAATTACATTTAAAAGGAAAATTGAATACATTTCTCACTGTAGACATGTGATGGTACAGGGGGTTGGCAATGTACTATGGAAGCCTTTCAACTCTGTGTTGCCAGTGATTAGAAGTCATTATCTGATGGCTGTTTAAGAGTAGAGGTGGGTGAATGGCTGATTGTTCTGTTCACTGGCTGTTCTGAAAATTCCAAAAAGTTCAAGACAAATTGAAATTTTTCAGAATTTTTGGCAAATCCAAAAAGTTACATTTGACTTGAACAAAACATTTAATTCAAACTCAGATGACAAACATTTCATTTTGGGTATTTTTAATGAAAGCAAAGAAAATAAATGGGTACATTCACAAAACACAGGAGGAAAGGATGAGATGCCAACCCCACCTTATAAACTTTAGCCCCCTGATTTGGCACTCACCTGAGCTATAGGATACCCAGATTTAAATCCCACACTAGAGCAGAGACTCAAATCCCGATTTCCACCCACCCAAGTGAGTGCCTTAAATCCCAGGCTATTTTCTATTCTGGGGTATGTCTGTCCCAATCTCTCCTGCCGTAGCTTTTCCACTTTGTACAAATACTTAAATAGTCAGTGGAGCAGGGACTGGAACCCAAGTAAGTGTCCTCCCCTCCCAGGTGAGAACCTTGTTTTGACATTTCCATTTTTTTCTTTTTTCATTCCAACCGAAACTATTGGCCAAAATCGACACAAATTCACAAAACTTTTCGGATGACCCGCAACTGTATCTTTCACCAAAAGTAGTTTCAGCCCCCCCCCCCCCAAAAAGTCTCCCAACTCTAGTTTAGAGCTCACAGTCCAATTGCTTGTGTCCAGATGTCCACATCACAAAACACCGGCCCTCTCTCCCCCCCTCACCCCCCACACACAACGTAAACAACTGGCTTGCTTAGCAGAGTGACTGAGAACTGAACAGACATGGAGTTTAAGTTTCACTCTGTGTTAGATATTCTCTCTGCAGACCATGTCTGACATTTATATGTGGAGTACTAGGAAATGTCTGCCATATGCCAACTGCTGTACTGTTTCTGTTTCAATCTCCAGCCTGTCATTGTCACCAGCTATGAGGACTAGTTTCTCTTAAAAATAAATAAAGAAGTCGTCTAACCCTTACAATGTCTCATTTCCGCCCCCACTTCATCACAGAATAATCTCATGATCCATTCAGGTAAGAATAAATCAACACTAAACCCCTGCTCCTGTATGGGAAAGACACCTGTGGAAAAATAAAACATACAGTAAACCAAGGACAAATCAGTTCAGTATTGAGAGACAACAGGACTAATCCAGCATGAGACAAATAACTTTTGCTGGTTTATGGAGAAGGAAAACAGAGATCAAAATAAATTGATTTAAATCTTTACACCCTGACGCATCAGATAGAAAGAAAACAGGTTTATGAGTATGTGGGAATTCCCTGCACAAACATTTTGGTGGGGGCTATGAACAAAACATTTTAGGAAGGTGAAGGCTCTATTATTTGATAAAGATTGTGACTATACAGAGAAAAAGTCATATAATATAAAATAAGTACCAAAAGTTAATTGTGAGCAGTGAAGAAATCCCTTTTTGGAGGTCTATTCTCTTATTAATGCACATGCCTAATATTTACTCCCATTAATGGGAGTTACACCCGTATGCTAATGAGAAAATACACAAATTTAAAATACATTTTTAATCTATACCCTTTCTCCATATCACTATGCAAAAAGTGTCCATGACTTTTATCTTCAGCTGCTGATAGCTGAAGCCGAAGAAGTCACGGAGGGCCAGTAAAGTCACGGAATCTGTGACTGCCATGACTAAATCATAGCCTTAGTTATGATAGGGACTTTGAGGCCAAGCTGATTGTAGCTCAATTCAGATATTATGAGATGGAGGTGATGTTGGTGGCTTTGTTGAAGACAGCAGAGAACATGGCTGGGGTTAATATCTGTCCCCGCTGTTGAAAAAGTGGGTCCAACCATTTCCAAAGGGGCTTGGAACTAGGCTACTTCCCAACACCTTGATTCCTCTGGGAATCCCAGGTGATGTTGGTGTTGGTGGCTAGGAATGCTATTTCCCATCTGTACTTGGTGCAATGATTGTGCCCATTTCTTTCAGATGTGGAATTTAACCCCAGCCATTATGCCTTTGTCATCTCCAGACAAGATTATTCTAATGTGTTATCCATTTAATTATGCCCGAAGACCATTATGAAGGGCAACTGATGTAGAAGGCAGCAGCCTGCTTCCTTAATGTTGGCAAGGGAATGCTCTGGAGAGGAAACTAATTCTCTCTCTCTTTGTTGCTAAGAAAAGTTCAAGGTGTTGATGCATTGTAAAGGCTCTAGCTATCGGAGAAAGTACCTCTCTCTCTCATGCTCATCTCTAACATTTGATCAGGTGGAGCCATTGTTAAAGAACATCTCTGAAGTTACAATAATTAATTTAAAGTTAATCTATAAAGACTAAGAAGGCAAAATAATTACAGTACCAAAATAAAATAAAGCCTGCCTCAATACAAAAAGGGGGGAAGGTACAGTTTTGAGATGTTTTGACTTCTACTACTCTAAAACTGGGTTTTGTGAAAGGAACTGAAATGCAAGAAATAAGGGGAACCAATGTGTTCAGGAAAGATGGTAATCTGCTTCTTCCATAAGTCACAAATTTCACCCCCATATATACCTTTGATATTTAGTAAAAAATTGAAAGGGAAATTATGAAAATTAAGATAATAGAAAAATCCCATTTTTAGTATGGTCTGTTATAGTTTCACATTATATTCCAGACTTTACTGTGAAAAATCCACATTTGGAGATTTTTTCAGTTGAAAAATCATAACTGATTATTTACTATCCTTAGATATAAGTTGTCAAGCAAAAATTAAAAAATAAACTTAAAAAGCAGCTTGAAGATATACATATTATAGTATATTTCACCAGCTAAATTACAAGAGCATTTTAAAATGTGTTTTAAAGAGCATGCATGACAAGAGCTGGTATTTAAGTAAGTATAGTTGAGCAAATGCTAGGTCATATATGAAAATGAAAGATATGTACCAGTATTTTATGGTTCAAAGCAACTGTCTAGTAAAAAATTAGAGTAAGACAATTAGTGAACCTTTTATAAATTTGGATGATATAAAAGAAGGATCTAAAAATTAATAGCAAACTGGTCAATTTGTGAATATTGTAAACTTTCTGATTGAAAAAAAGGACAAACTTAGATTCTTTGGATATTTAATATTTTAGATTTGGACAAAGCACTTATCTTGAGTTATTATGTATTTTTTCTTTCTTTCCCTTGTTAGCAGCTGTTCCTCATAATTTATAAAGCATATGAAAGGATTCAGATATTGGACCAACTGTTCCATATACTTCTTTATATAACTTGTTGTAAAAGTATGATATCTCCCCTTACACATATTAAGAGCTTTTCATCGTGCAGTATCAGCTACAGTGGAAATGCCTGATCCTGCAGGTTTACATACATAAGTAGTCCCGTTACAGATAATGGGACTATTTGTAAAAGTTACTTGGGGGCATAAGTGTTTTCAGGATCAGATCCACTTTGCACTGGACGTTTTGGTAAGAGACGCTTCCATATATTCTTGTTTGACTATGTTATGTATTTAATAAATAATAATTTATCATCATGATATTCTGGACAGACAGAATATGCTGTCCCTTAAGTCTCAGTAACCACTTGGTTGTAATAAAAGTGCTCTGTTAATATTTTTTAGCACAGTATTGACTCATGAGTCAATCTCCACCCCTTTCAACCAGTCATGCTAAGGAGTTAATTTAGAGCTGGTGGTGGGAATCCTGTTTGATACACAGCCATTCAAAGATGGTATGGAAGATTATTGGGAATGAAAATCCAGCACTCGGGGATGCATGGGTCCTCTAGGCACTCCCACAATATAAACAAACTCTCAGCTTTCACTCATCTCCACAGCTCTTGGCCATTATTCTACTATAATGTTTTTTTAAGACCAGATTCTTCAATACTTAATCACATTGCAATCACCTTCTTTCATGAGTAAACCTACTAATTTCAGTGGGGTTACTTGCATAAAGTGCAATTTAGTTTGAGTAAGGATTTCAGAGTCTGGCCCTTAATTTTTTATTTTAATTTTTTTGTAATGAGTTTCTCCAGCAGGATAGCCACCTTACTGAATGTTTCAGTGTCACCCAGAGTCAAGGATAACTATCTTCAGCTGCCTGTGTGTTTTAGATGACTCCAGATTTTTTTCCCTCCTGCAGATTATCCGAACAAAGCATTTTAGAAGTCTACATCCTTTCACTCCACATACTTGAACAGATTTTACAGAGATATTTTTCATAAACAAGTCACTGCATATTTCTGTGAGAAAGTTTACCTTACGGCTGCTGATGTATTCCACTTAAAAATGAATACAGAAGGAAGAGCTCAATAAATGGAGAATTAAAGAGACTTTAGGAAGTTAAACAGATAGGATTTGTTTCAGTAACGTCTGCATTATCCTTTCTCAAACAATCTGAAACCAAACCAAAACAACATATTAATTTGCCAATATTAACTGTAACACCTCAGCAACAAGGATTTCATAAATGCATCATCCATCGTATTGATAAACAACACATATGGTTGCACAATCAAGTTATACAGGAAGCCTATAATACAGTCAATACATTTTAGACTAAAGAGAATCTTATATATTAACAAATTGCAGAAGAAACTTGAAGTCTGTGACTTGTGTTGAATAACTTTTTTTTGTCATGCAGAACTGTGTGTACATCTAAATAACTGTTTAAATTTGTAATCATTTTCAGTGAGAGATTTCAACTGAGAAACAATGGGGCCAGATTCTGGACAGGACCTACTCCAATTTACTTCATTTTAGACTCTGGCCCATTGTTTCTCAATTGAAATCTCCCTTGAAAAACCCCAGGTGTTTTCCTAAATATTTTCTCTCTCAAACTTCTGCATTCAGAAAAGCCAGTCAAACAGATATCAAGGAACATAATTCAGAAATAAGCATCAAGGCCCTGTATGCAAAATATGATCCTACAAACAGGCAATTGCACATACCTAGTACATACTTGCACACACAAACAGGTAAGTGTTAATGTAACATACATTTCTTATTTGTATGCATACTCATTTTGTAAGCATAGCTGAGGTGCTTTGTTTTGAAACTTTGGCCCTGAATATCTGTCCATCAAGGAAATTGCTGTATTCAATAATTCTTCTTTTCATAGATTTCCTTCTTTATTTTCCGTACAACTACCATAGTTATCAAATTATTTTCTTGTTCTCAATTATTTCTCCGTATTTTATCTTTATTTCCTGCATGTCAAGTGTCTTTTATTCAGAGACCTCTGCTTTGTCACCATTTAAATTCATTATCATCATCTTTATTGCTAACTTTCATTATCATATGTTTTACTTAGATTCATTAAGATAAGCTAATTAATTACACTAAGCTAATCACTGTTGAATTCATCTGCTGATACTGTGCTTTTGTGTAGAAAGATATATACTCATTATGATTTGACCCCATTATCTCTTGATGCCAAGTGACCAGTTTATTTGGCTTTGACATTAACTGTGTTAATGTGTGACTTTACTAATCATAATTAAATATAATTATATTGTAAGCTCTTCAAGCCAAGAATTATCTTTGTATTATATGTTTGTAAATGAAATATAGGATTGGGTTGAGTCCTCATCCTGTCCTTAATAGATCCTGAGTTAAGCCACAATCCTGCAAAGCCTTACAATTAAATTTAAGCACATGAATACAACATAGCGGGATCAGGCCTGAGCATGCAAACTCACCCCCTTCTTGGAGTTTGGCTTTACTGTTAATTCAGAAACAACCCCACAATGTAAATCTCAGCCTATTCTTCTTCCCTTAGCATGGCTGTTCCTAGGGTTTTCCTACCAGGCTTCCTCAATCTTAGTTTCCACTCTCACTCTTCCCTTATATCCAAGAGGAGTTAAATGAGACCCAGATCTAGAATACCAGATGTCCTACATGGCAATAGTGAGTAGTGTTCTGCTCAATAAGTATTACTGTGGCAGTTTCATTCTTTAAAATGTGTTGATTTAGAATTAGTTACTTAAATATGTTCCGAAATTACATAGCTTTCCTTCACACACTACACTTCAACAGCAAAGCACAGAAGCTCAGCTATTTTTTAATGATCACGTCTAAACAAACTGTTCTATACAAACTAAATCATAGGTATACACAGTATTTGTTTAGAACTTTTATTTTAAGATAGAAAGCATTGCAATATGCTGACAATATGTGACTTTTTTATTATTAAGTATTTTAAAATTAGGTGATCAACCACATGATTAAAATTGCTCTTGACAAGATTGTCCTTGACCTGGAGTGCACTGACATACATACAAAAGATGTATCGATTACCCTATCTTGTTTAATTTGTTGTATTATTCATTCTCATTGATGTCACCACAGGCTACTAGAAGAGGACCAAGTTCAACAAAATAAAAAGATAACATTAATAAGAATGTATGTGGTATAAAAAGCAAACTGCGTTTTCAAAGTGATTCAATTAAAATCAAATTTAGCAGGTTAGCAAAACCACTTTGTTTCAGATGCATACCTGTGTAATGTGTTGCATTAGGATAATAAGCCTTAGGTCGCAGTTGGAGACTAATGAAATGATACACATTTCATAACTTCATTGGCTGGATCCTCATGAAAATAGCACAGCCACTGTCTCAAGGCAGGAATTACGTATACCAGCTGTGTTTAGACAGTTTCACTACCTCTTTCCTAGGTATGCCATAGACTCCACTGAATCATCCTTTTTTCTATTTTTGGCAGCTACTATAAATGGCAAACTATTGTTGAGCTACAGAGCTAGAAGGCCATGCTCTCCCCTAGACTGGCTCGTGATCAGAATGCACTGGTGCTGTTTTGTGGCATTGCCCATGAGTTCAGTGACATCAAATTACCTCTAAAATTTTAAAGGGACATAAAAGGAACAGAGGTCAATAATTTTATTTGGTATAAATTTTCCTTCTCACTCCTGTAGATTGATGTTTTCCCTCGTGTGGCTTTCTCTGACATAGGGGGCAGGACACTGCTAGTTTAATATATGGAGCCTTACATGGTGTGTGTTTGTCTGAAGGGAGGAACTGCCCCACTGAAGAGGGTTTCAGACCCCCAAAATCAATAGTTATTGGGAGATCCACAGACAACCGGTGCTTCTGCATAGCTGCCCCACTGGACCCACCATGAAGAAGCATGGCTTCCACAGCTGTTCTGTCACTGGATGCATCCCTCTGACACCACAGTGCAACTGTTGGAATAGGATCTGAAGGTGTTAATGCTGTCTGGATTAATACCTAGCCCTGATACCCACTCAGATGTTCACAGTCTGAGTAGGTTAGTATGTAGTAGAGTACATAGTTGGGTTTGGTCCTGCTTTGAGCAGGGGGTTGGACTAGATGACCTCCTGAGGTCCCTTCCAACCCTGAGATTCTATGATTCTATGATTCTATGAGAGTACTGTTATTCCTTAAATTCACCCCTTCAAGTCCTTGCACTCAAAATTTGGCCTGACCCAGAAATGAGGATGAGAATGGCACATTTCCAAACCCTGACCAAGTCAGGATCCATTTGCCTTGACTATCCTCTGAAACCAGAGAATACTGGCCTAGCTCAAGTCTGAAATACATTGGTATGATAGTCTGGTGAAAACCTGTATTGTCACTACTCATGCTGCAGCTGCTCTCTGGCTAAATAAAGAGCGTCAACATCTCTGTCAATCAAACACCTTTTATGGCCACAGTATTAATTATTTAGGCTATTTGGGACATGGACTGTCTTTTTGTTCTGTACTTTTACAGCACCTAGTAAAATGGTGCCCTTGTTAATGACTGGGCCTCTGAAGCACCAATAATAATACATACCACCATCACCTACCATACACTCCAAAACCCAAATGATTACGGAAGCTAAAGTTCTTTTTGAAGTTGCAAAGTGGGTTATTTTAGACAATAAAGATAAAAAGGACCTTTTCAGAATCACTTTAAATGAAAAAAATGCTTTTAATTGGCTCTGCCCATGATCAGTTATTACTGAAAAATCTTCAGAAACTTTGTCAGATGTCGCACTACAATTACTTAGAGTACATGAAGATTAAATAATGAAATTACTCTGCAGATATTTTTCATTTTATCCTGTGAGGAGTAGAGCTGCAAAACTAGCACAATAACTTAATCAGACAAGCTAATGCATGGAGACTTCAAATATGCATCTAGTTTATGCTACTAAAGATATTTTACTGGCTGGTTTCCAATTTTGTTTACTGAACACACAAGCTGAATTTCTGCAAATAGTTGAACTACAAAAAAAAGCTAATCGGAGAGAGAGAGAGAGAGAGAGAGAGAGAGGATGTGTATTAATCACTGTCAACTAATTTCCTTTGTTGGGACTCAGTTTCTTCTCTTGTGGTGTCAGAATTCCCATCCATTCAATATACTGAACTTGAGAAAGAAGCCTGGGAAATTGTTAGCAAACTGCTGAAGGTGGGGCTGAGTCTATAAGATATTTTATCATCTCAACATGAAACATATTTCTAAAGAAACACATATTCTATTTACTCTATCGATATGGTGCCATATGTTTCAAAAGAAAAATGAGCTTGATTGAAAAGAATGCATCAATGTGTGTGCTTGTGGAAAAGTTACCTTCATATTTTTGGAAGATGTGAAAATGATCTCCTGTGCTGTATCCTAGGTCCGATTTAGTTTAAAATAAATAATTATTCTGTTAGTAAGTACAGTCAAAATAGTTGTTTTAACTTCTACAACAGATCATCTGCAATACCCATATATATTTTGTGTATTGCATTACATAGATGAAAGAATGACTGATTATGTAGGAACGTGCTGGCCGCCGCTTCCCGCAGCTCCCATTGGCCGGGAATGGTGAACCGCGGCCACTGGGAGCTGCGGGTGGCCGTGCCTGCAGACGGTCAATTTAAACAAACTGTCTTGTGGCCTGCCAGCAGATTACCCTGACGGGCTGCTTGCGGCCCATGGGCCGCAGGTTGCCCACCACTGCCCTAGACTCTGGAATTCCCACCTTCAGCACTTAGGTTTGACAGAGACTTAAGGTCACTAACATCAACTGGAGTTTTGCCATTTACTTCAGTAGGGCCCGGATTTCACCCCTGAGTTTTCTTACATTCCAGGCATGTTGCAAAGCCACCTCTTCAATCAGGACTGGATCCCTCAGACTTCAGTGCATTTATGTCAGTTTACACAACCTGAGGATCTTGCCTTTATGCTCCTTCTGGGGTGGTGGTGGTTTGGTTTTGTAATTGAAAATTTCTTTATAATTTGACATTAGTTCAGTTATTGAATGCAATGAATATTATTTTACAAGTTTCTTTGGTATATGTGCCTAGGGTTATGATAAGTGCATTTCAAAAAATTAAATAAAAATAAATAAGGCCAGGTAATCTGGGATGCTGCAGTAGCAATACTGCTGATAACTTCAATATGTCAAAGGAGGTTTCTTAGTGGGTTTTGTGGTTTCTTTTCCACTAACATTTGCTCTTCAAATATAGTTTTTATATCTCCATTCCACTTATAACCATTTGTTTTCTTTTTTTGGAACACTACAGACATTGATGTCAATGGGACTACTCACTTAGTGATTACAGACAGTAGCAAATGTATCCATGATCAGGCTTTAAGTTGACTGGCTGTTAGAAAAATGTGTACAGCATGCACTCATTGTATGTAACAACACAAACTGCTGTCCTCATTTCATAGAATCATAGAACTTGAGATCAGAAGGGACCATTATGATCATCTAGTCTGACCTCCTGCATGATGCAGGCCACAAAAGTTGACCCACCCACCCCGAAATAATTCTCACCCTTGACTCAGCTGTTGAAGTCCCCAAATCCTGATTTGGTGACTTCAAGCAGCAGATAATCCTCTAGCAAACAACCCCTGCCCCATGCTCGGAGGAAGGCGAAAAACCTCCAGGGCCTCTGCCAATCTACCCCGGAGGAAAATTCCTTCCCGACCCCAAATATGGCGATCAGCTGAACCCCGAGCATGTGGCCAATATTCTCTATCCTGACACTTAGGAAAAGACTCCCAATATCCCAACATTTAAAATCGGTACTAACTCCCAGGCGGCACATTATTGACCTATTGGGTAAATCAAGTTATCCTATCAGATCATCCCTTCCATAAACTTATCAAGCTTAGTCTTAAAGCCGGAGAGGTCTTTTGCCCCCACTATGTCCCCCGGCAGGCCATTCCAGTATTTCACTCCTCTGACGGTCAGAAACCTTCGCCTAATTTCAAGCCTAAACTTCCCAACTGCCAATTTATATCCATTTGTTCTCGTATCCACATTAGCACTGAGCCGAAATAATTCCTCTCCCTCCCCGATATTGATCCCTCTGATATATTTAAAGAGAGCAATCATATCTCCCCTCAACCTTCTTTTGGTTAAGGAAAACAATCCGAGCTCCTCAAGTCGCCTTTCATACGACAGGCTTTCCATTCCTCGAATCATCCTAGTGGCCCTTCTCTGTACCCTTTCCAGTTTAAGTTCATCCTTCTTAAACATGGGAGACCAGAACTGCACACAGTACTCCAAATGAGGTCTCACCAGCGCCTTGTATAACGGGACTAGCACCTCCTTATCTCTACTAGAAATACCTCGCCTAACGCAACCCAAGACCGCATTAGCCTTTTTGACGGCCACATCACATTGCCGACTCATAGTCATCTTGCGATCGACCAGGACTCCGAGGTCCTTCTCCTCGTCCGTTACTTCCAACAGGTGCGTCCCCAGCCTATAACTATAATTCTTGTTAGTCATCCCTAGATGCATAACCTTACACTTCTCACTATTAAATTTCATCCTATTACTAATACTCCAGTTTACCAGGTCATCCAAATCTCCCTGGAGGATATCCCTATCCTTCTCCGAATTGGCAATACCTCCCAACTTCGTGTCATCCGCAAACTTTATCAGCCCACTCCTACTTTCGGTTCCGAGGTCAGCGACGAATAGATTGAATAACATCGGACCCAAAACCGAACCCTGAGGAACCCCACTGGTAACCTCCCTCCAACCCGACAGCTCCCCTTTCAGTACGACCCTCTGCAGTCTCCCCTTTAACCAGTTCTTTATCCACCTCCGGAATTTCATTTCGATCCCCATCCTTTCCAATTTACGCAGTAATTCTTCATGCGGTACCGTATCAAACGCCTTACTGAAATCAAGATATATCAGATCCACCGCATTGCCCTTATCTAAAAAATCTGTTACTTTCTCAAAGAACGAGATCAGGTTGGTTTGGCACGATCTACCTTTCGTAAAACCATGTTGTAATTTGTCCCAGACGCCATCGACCTCAAGGTCCGTAAGTACTCTCTCCTTCAATATTTTTTCCATGACTTTGCACACTACAGACGTTAAACTAACAGGCCTGTAGTTACCCGGGTCACTTTTTTTCCCCTTCTTGAATATAGGAACTACATTAGCTAATCTCCAGTCCAGCGGTACAACCCCCGAGTTTAGGGATTCATTAAAAATTTTCGCTAACGGGCTCGCAATTTCACTCGCCAATTCTTTTAATATTCTCGGATGAAGGTCATCCGGACCGCCCGATTTACTGCCGTTAAGCTTTTCAAGTTTGGCTCGTACCTCGGATACCGTAATGTCTACCCCCCCTCCTTCATTCCCATCATTCACGCCGCCACTATTCCCAAGCCCTTCAGTAGCCTCATTAAATACCGAGGCAAAATATTCGTTCAGATATTGTGCCATGCCTAGATGATCCTTAATCTCCACCCCGTCTCCATTCTTAAGCGGTCCCACTTCTTCTTTCTTGGATTTCTTCCTATTTATATGGCTAAAAAACCTTTTACTATTGTTTTTAATTCCCTTCGCGAGATCTATCTCCACTTGGCTTTTGGCCTTTCTAACCGCATCCCGACACCCTCTTACCTCCATAAGGTAGGTTTCTTTGCTGATCCCTCCCATCTTCCACTGTTTATACGCCTTCTGTTTTTTCCTAATCACCCCTCTGAGACGCTTGCTCATCCAGTCCGGTCTAAAACCGCTACCTACAACCCTTTTTCCCTTTCTCGGGATACAGGCCTCAGAGAGGTCCTGCAACCTCCACCTAAAATAATCCCACGCCTCTTCCGCCTTTAGATCTCTAAATATGTTTGCCCAATCCACTTTTTTAACTAGCTGCCTTAATTTAGTAAAGTTAGCCCTCTTGAAATCATAAACCTTAGTCTCAGATGCATTTTTATTTATCTTTCCATTTAGTTTGAACCGGATTAGCTCATGATCACTCGAGCCAAGGTTGTCCCCTACAACCATTTCCTCAACGAGGTCCTCACTACTCACCAAAACCAAATCTAAAATGGCATCCCCCCTCGTCGGTTCAGCAACCATTTGGTGAAGGAATTCATCAGCTATCACATCTAGGAAAAGCTGAGCCCTATGATTATTACTAGCGTTTATTCCCCAATCTATATCCGGGAAGTTAAAGTCTCCCATGATCATACAGTTCCTACCAGTATTGACCTCTTTAAAAACATTAAAGAGTTCTCTATCCATCTCCAGGCTGGATCCCGGCGGTCTATAGCACACCCCGATCACTATCCCAGGGGAGGCTCTAGTATTTTTCTTCCCCAACGTGACCCTTGCCCAAACAGACTCCGTATTATCTATTCCATTACTATTTATTTCATTACACTCTACCTCTTTATTGACATACAAGGCAACCCCACCCCCTTTACCTTTGTTCCGGTCTTTCCTAAAAAGAACATACCCTTCCATACCTGCACTCCAGTCGTGGCTACCGTTCCACCACGTTTCAGTTATTCCCACGATATCGGGTTTCAAATCTCGGACCAGGAGCTCCAGTTCCTCCATTTTGTTACCTAGGCTTCTAGCATTAGTGAACAAACATCCTAATTTTTGCCCTTTGGCTTCTCTCCCCTTTGTTACCCTCTTTGGTAGGGACACCGTACCGTCAGTATGACGTATCGGTCTAGTATCCCTCCCCCCCCTCTTTCTTATGTTCAAACCCTTCCCTCTGTCAATATCAGTTTTTATCCCTTCGTCCACCCTCTCAATGTTAAAGCCTGGCGTGGAGAGTGCCCGTGCATCTCCCAACCGTCTCCCCGCAATTCCTAGTTTAAAGCTCTCTCGATCAGATGCGCCAGCCTCCCTCCCAGAAGTCTATTTCCCTCCCTACTCAGGTGGAGCCCATCCCGCGAGAACAGTTCTCTGTTCCCGAAAGCCTCCCAGTGGCCATACATCCCAAAGCCCGTCTTATAACACCAATCTCTGAGCCAACTATTTAACATCACAATCCTGTCCCCCCTTTGCCGCCCTTCTCTAGGGACAGGCAAAATCCCACTAAAGATTACCTGAGCCTCGATTTCCTTCAGCGTCTTACCCAGTCTGGCATAATCTCCCTTGATTCTCTCCAGCGAGAATCTGGCCGTGTCATTGGTTCCTACATGAAGGATGATAAGAGGGTTCTTACCTGCCCCTTTTAGGATCCTTTTCAACCGCAGGTCCACATCACGAATCTTAGCGCCCGGTAAACAGCACACCCTTCTGTTCTCCGGATCGGCCCTGGTCACCGGCCTGTCCAACCTTTTCACTAAGGAATCGCCAATTACATAGACCTGCCTCGGCCTGGTGACAGTGGGCTCTGCTAGTTTATGCGCCGTTATCTCTTAATAAACTCTGTATGTTACAAGCAACTCAACCTTTGTAACACATGGTGGAATGTGATTGAAACATTGACATGTGAATGTCTATTACGTTCAAGCAATCTTGAGGACTTTCCTGCTCAGGTTTAAATGCCCCCTAATAATGAATTTTGAGCTCTTATGTTTTCATTGCAGGGAAGGGGGAATTCTGTAGGTTTCTGTGAGTTGGATGCAAGGTGTTAATTGAACTTGTAGAAGATAATCATCTGTAATTAGGCTCTTGTGGTTTCATCTGGTTCCTATTTTTATTTCTAGGTACTGGGAGTACATGTAAAAGGGTGATTTATTCCTTCAGTGTGTAGGCTCTTGATAGTTTATGAAAGATATTAAAGGTAGGACATGTAAAACTTCAATCAAAATTAAGAAACAGAACACTAGGGTGCCTTGTAGCAAAATAGGAGTCTGGTTCCTTTATCTCTCCACATTGCTACAGGGGAAGTTCCCATCTTGGTTTTCATTTCTGATGTAGACTATTTTAGAGGTAATCATAGAATCTCAGGGTTGGAAGGGACCTCAGGAGGTCATCTAATCCAACCCCCTGCTCAAAGCGGGACCAATCCCCAGACAGATTTTTACCTGATCCCTAAATGGCCCCCTCAAGGATTGAACTCACAACCCTGGGTTTAGCAGGCCAATGCTCAAACCACTGAACTATCCCTCCACCCCATTTCTTTTTTCACTTTAGTCTAAAGTAAATGATGCAGAATATGACAAATGTAAAATGCAGTACTGTACCCTCATCTACACAGTGTTCTTTTAACCTCAAACTGGAAAATAAAAATTACTTGTCTAAACAGCAAAGACAGGTATTCCCCAACAATAAACCACTAATCATAAAAAGGATATTAGAATTCAGCTGATCTTTGAGTAATCCTAGGTAATTTGGTATATATTCATGAAAGGTAGTATTTAAAAAACATTTTGGAGAGTTTCAGCAAGACTCCATGTGTTTGTGAATTTTAAAAGTGATGTGGGTTGGGGTTTGTTTTTTTTGCGGGGGATGGGGAAACATTATGGAATTTTTTAGCGTCAAGTAGGAGTTGGAAATGGGCCCTGGTGGGGAATGGTCTTGCCTATTAGCTATGATCCTAGAAAGCTGATCACAGATTACTAGCTCCAGACCTGACAATAAGCGGTTTATAATTATTATATAGAGCTGGTGGAATACTAAGTAAGTATTTTCAAAATTCCTTGGCATATAAGTGAATTACAATTTTGGTAATTTCCAACCTTCTCCCTCCTTTTCCATGAACATCCATACTGTACAAGTGACTTCTGGTTTGCAATAGCATTCTCAGAAGAGAATGTGAATATGTATTCACACGAGTATTTCACTTGATGTACTCATACTGCTATCACAAAAGTTCTCCAGGGAGCTGGGAAACATCCAGTTATTGAGCAGAAACAATACTATGAGACTTGGTGACCAGTCATTAAGTACTACTTACATGAGTAGTCTTATAGACTTCAATGGGATTACTCACATGAGTTCAGTGTATGGACTACAGGGTCAGGCCATAGTCATGCTTAGAAGTCCACAAAGTCCACGGAGCATGCGATGTGACATTCATTAGGAATATATTTATATTTATCATCATTTTAATGTATCCAGTAAAAGAGTGAATGACAAGGTCCCCTCCCTCTTTGAATTTCTAATCTAAGTGTTTTATTTTTGTAGGAAACCAGGATTAAAACTACATCTGTCAGAAAAGTTTAACCTTTTTGAATTTCTGGGATGATGTTTCACATTACAATGTGTTCCAAGCAGTCATATAAGATTATTTTAAATGCCATAATCTGAACACTTCATGTCTGATTCAATATGACATGTCATAATGTGACACTTCAGCTGGAAAAAAATCAGAAAAATAAGCCTGTATATTTCAGTACCAAATTTCTTTAGTTAGCAGTTTATGATTAAGAATTAATTCAAACAGAGACATGTTATCCCTAATGGGTAGATCAGCTTTTCAGAAAACCAAAAGGCACTGCAGCTGGGTATTTTAAAAGATAATTACTTCAATATATATTTTAATAGATAATTGAACAGCGTTTAGAGAGACCCATTTCCTAGTAGAATGTGTTGTCCAATTTCTCTTTCAAGCAGAAAAGAGGCAAGAAAATGTAAATTAATGAATAATAGACCATGAAAAATTACGGAGATTTGATTTCTAGAAGAATGAATGCTATAGAAGATATCCAGATGAACAATTGTGAAATACTTGATTTCTAGAATTTACAAGCTTCAATAGTACAAACAAGACATTCTTAGTAGATCAGTGGTCATTTGTCCAGGCTGGCAGCTCTGATAGAAGCATATGTGCCAGCAAAATATTGTCCCTTTCTCATAATGGCCAGAAGACCTGTTCTGAGCATAAACCAACACGCCATATTTGATGTACCATGGGCAGAAACAGGGTCAAAATGATAAACAGAGGCCAGTGGGGATCTCATGTTTATAGAGTAGGAGTTGCTTCTGGCATATTTAAAACATATTGCTCAGAATGAAAAGTCATCATTCACTGATTTTGAATAGATGGTTGAAATATTGTTAACTGCCAGCCAAAACCCATGCCAGATTGTTTAGAAAGGGTCTGAGAAACAGTTTTCCATTTTGCAAGTTCAAATGGATTTTAGGTCATATGTACACTTTAAATGCTGAGGTACTATAATGCTCTCAAACACTATCCTCCCTGGAAAAATGCTTGTAAAGTTGAAATCAATGACGATTAGTTGACATGATGCAGAACATGATCTGCCCTGGACTATGCGGACTGGTCAGTCATAGTTAGCTTTGTGTCAGGTAACCAAATTTTTTGCAATCATGTTCATACACAAACATGTAGACAAAGCCTTGAAAAAGGTAAGAGATTTGAGTAAAATTTACATAATACTAAGAGCCCTGTTCCTGTACAATTTGCATAATACTGAAATCCTTTGAAGACTTCGGCGATACTGAAGTACAACTACAAAGAGATATTTAAAAGAGTCATAGATTCCAAGGCCAGAAGGGACCACTATGTGAAGGATCGTTGACCTTGAACCTGGGCCCACAGATAGTGCTCAGGCCACAACCACCACCTAGCAGCTCACCTAGGCAGCTACAGAAGGGAACCACTGAAGCGCTAGCTTGCAAAGGGCTCTTCCCCCATAGCTCCTGATTGAGGGAAACATCCAGCAACCCTGACTGGCTGAGGAGCTCTATATAAGCCAGGAAGTAGCACAGGATCATTGAGAAAAACGTTAAATAGTGTGGGGCCAAGAACTGATCTCTGCTGGACCCCACTAGAAATACATCTGCTCTATGATGATTCCTCATTTATAATTACATTTTGAGACCTATCAGTTAGCCAGATTTTAATCCATTTAATGTGTTCCTGTTGATTTCATATAATTCTAGTTTTTTTAATCAAAATGTCACATGGTACAAAATCAAATGCCTTACAGAAGAAGTCTAAGTATATTACATCAATACTATTACTTTTAATCTCATCAAAAAAGATATCAAGTTAGTCTGACTGGATCTATTTTACATAAACCCATGCTGATTGGCATTAATCATATTACTGTCCTTTAATTCTTTATTAAAGGAGTCCCATAGGAACTGCTCCATTATCTTGGGATCGGTGTCAGACTGGTAGTCCTATAATTATCTGGATAAAGACTAGATGACATAAAGAGAGCCAAAGGAAAACAATTTGTAGGCATTGAATGCAATTTTAACAGACTGATTTACTGCTGTAGAATTAGAAGGATTTTAAAATAAAAAGGATTAAAACTAAGTTAAAACAGTACCAGGTTTTCATATCTAGGACTATCTATCTAGACTCAATCTATAGTTCCTAGAACTGGTAGCTCTTATGAAGCACTAATTTCACATTCAAATGATCATAGACTATCATGTCCAATACAACTAACAGAATCAGACGGCTTTTGTCAGAGTTAATAAGCAAACCCTAACCAAAGCCATCTCCATGCCACAAGCTGAGCCAAATCCATGCTGAAATTTTGCAAAGATGTCTATTATAAACTGGGTAACTGCTGCTTAATTATTGTAGTTAATAAAATTATAATAAGAAGTTTCTTTCAGGCAAGCAATGTTTATCTATTGGGTCTGTCTACATGTAAATTGAGTATTGTATACTTCACAATTAATGCCTATTTACAGTCTGAGCAAAATGTTAATTGAGTGATTGCAATGTCTCCAGGGGAGATTCTAGACAGGAAAACACAAGCAGTGAGGGGTTTCCTGTTTGCACGGGAAGACAATGGATTTTTGGATTATAATTGTAAGGACAGAGGCAGGCTCTAGATCTTTCCACTGAGGAGGCAAAAAACAGTGTGACTAAAATCACGAAGAGGAGGTCACAACTAAGCCTGCCTGTAATAGGCCAGAATGATGATTTGGGGTGAGTTTTTGTTCTATATGACATGACAATGTCCTGTGAGTTAAGTTTAGGATCTAGAAAGCGTTATGATTTTATTTTGTATGTTAGCCTTTGTTTCTAATATTTCTTCTTGCTATCATTTAAATCCCTGTTCTTTGTAAATAAACGTATACTTGCTTTTTCTATAACTCAGTATAAATGCTGTGTGGTAAGTGGAGTGGTTTTCTAAGGTGTAACTGGTAAGCTGTAGTGTTCTGATCCTTTGGGAATCAAGGATCTGGGAATTCTGCAATCTGGTAGCCCATGGTCTGAACATGTCAGGTGGATGCTCAGAGGGCTCGAGGGTTGGTGTGCACCTTTCGCTAACCTACAGGACGACAGTGGAGCCTGTGTAGGCTGAAAAGGGAGTGCTTGTGCTTCCTGTAACTGGTGGAGTCAGAATGCTGATGCCTGGCAGGCACAGAAAAGGTTCTCTCATGCTAAGGGCAGTTGGTAGCAGGGTGCCTTTTAACCCTGGGCAACCTCAGGGGGTATCCCAGCTTTGTCACAATCTTCTCTGTGCCAACTCTTGCTGCTCCTTCCTATTCCCCTGCTCTGTGCTACCAAGAGAGTGGCTACAGAGTTATTTCTCCTCATCCTGCAGCCCCCTTCTGCTTCAGACTTCTGCTTATAGTATCAACCACATCCTCCTCCAGCTGGACTTCATCTTTAATTAGGCCTGGACCATCCTCTAGGTGTGACCAGGCGGGTTAATTGGCCTTTCAGGCCCACATCAGCCCATTCAGAGCCAGGATGGGAGATAAACCCATCATAATATGATGGAGGTCAATATGCAGGAACATATATTTTCAGTATCAAAGCATTTTTACAGTTTACATTTTTTATTGTGAGTGACCTCTTACTTGGCATAGGACAGCTTCCTCTTCTATTGTCATAATGGTACAATAAAGTCACTACAAACTATTGTTTAGCAGTAGTTGCTGCTTCCTATTTAAGGACTATTTAAGGATACTTCAGAAAATTGTTAGACTGTGTGTGGAATGATTCTGGTTTATTGAAAAAAGGGATTTCATATCTGGAAAAAAAATTATTTGAATCAAAGCATAGGGAAACAGTTTAGGAGTCAAGAGGATGTGGGTTCAAATTCCAATTCTAGCAATGCCTTGGGACCAATCACACTTGGGTGAAGTCAATGGGAGTTGGATGAGGCTTTTGGTTTTGTTGTCTTGCCCAAGTCACATGATTTCAGTGACATACAGGTCTGTCTCATCTTACGCTGGGGTTACATTCCGCGGTTAGCGTGTAAAGCGAAAACCGCATATAGTCAAAATCCCATTGAGTGTAATGGCGGGCGGAATCGCCCGCACTATAGGAACAGTACATAAATTGCTATTTTTCTCTTTTTGTTTTGTTTTTGTTTTTGCCGACAGCGTAAAGCCGAAATCGCGCATGTTAAATGCGTGTAAGATGAGACAGACCTGTATTTAGAAGCACTGCTATCCTTATATAGCATTACAAGATGCAGTGATGTCTCTTATTAGCTTTACAAAGTACATGACATTTCATTATTTAGAAGCACTGCTATCCTTATATAGCATTACAAGATGCAGTGATGTCTCTTATTAGCTTTACAAAGTACATGACATTTCATTACTAATCTTTGTAACATTGAACTAGCTATTTCTAAAGTGGCAGAAGTGTATCTAGTCTGTTTTCAACAAGAGGCTTTTCTAAACAGAAGTTTGCTTTCTCCATTTACTGTTATACGATAGCACAATGTAGCACAGCACCCGCACAGCAATTTATCACTTGAGGACCATCCTTAAAGTCAGACTAAGGTCAGGATCAAATCCCTGGGCCACCAGAAACATAATGCTTACTGAGTTAGCAACTGTATGTTTAATATAGTGGCTGATGCCTAATGAATATTTGTGCATAGTCCTTGATAACAGATACACATTCCTGGGTTTAACTGTTGTGTTGGAAATTTTGAAATATGGGAATGATATGTAAATTAGAATTGTTGAAAGCTGGTGGGTATATTAGCATACATCAGTTTCCCACAATATTGGACAGGTGTGTTACAGAACCCAGGAAAAATGCCTGAAAAGTGATGAATGTGTGTGTGCAGGTTTGTGTGCGTGTGATTGAGAGAGATCATGTTTCAGTATACAGTAACTCCTCATTTAACGTTGTAGTTATGTTCCTGAAAAATGTGACTTTATGCGAAATCATGTTAAGCGAATCCAATTTTCCCATAAGAATTAATGTAAATGGGGGGGTTAGGTTCCAGGGAAATTTTTTTTGCCAGACAAAAGACATTATATACATATACAGTATAAGTTTTAAACAATTTTAAACAAACAGTTTAATATTGTACACAGCAATGAATGATTGTGAAGCTTGGTTGAGGTGGTGGAGTCAGAGAGTGGAATATTTCCCAGGGAATGCCTTATTGCTAAATGATGAACTAGCACTCGGCTGAGCCCTCAAGGGTTAATACGCTGTTGTTAATGTAGCCTCACACTCTACAAGGCAGCACGGACTGAGGCAGGAGGGAGGAAACACAATAGATGCAGAGCAGTAGATGCAAACACTTCCCTGCAAAAACTGAACATGGTTATGAGCTCACGCTATCCATCTAGAGCGCACCACTCCCTCCTCCCGACAGCACATGCACAGTTGCACAGGTGCTGACGTTCCGAAGTGCTGGGGGGCACGTGCATGAGTGAGAGAGAGAGATGTGAATTGCCCCTTTAAGTACGCTGACACCACTTCAAGTACATTGCCCTTTTAAGCAGATCAGCCAGTTCAGACGGGAAGTAACAGCTTCCAGCAAGCTCCCTCCTTTCTGTCCCTGAGCCCTGTCCCCCTCCTCCGCTTTGTGGAGAGGGGGTACGGAGCAGAGAGGGGGGACAGGAGCAGGGGGACATCCTGATATCAACACCCCTCCTCCACCCCACCCCACCTCCCAGCAAGCAAGAAGCTCCCGGGAGCAGCTCCAGTGCAGAGGGCAGGAGCAGCAGGGCTGTGTGGGGAGGGACAGCTGAACTGCTGCAGGGCAGCTGCTGAGCCACATACCTTACAGGGAATTTATGGGAGCTGAAGGGGGGCGCTGCCGGTCCCCTCTCCCCGGTTCTAATCCCCACAAGGAGGGGCTGCTCTTCCAGAGAATCCTGCAAGCAGTGGACAAAGCAGGCAGCTGCCAAACAAACTACGTTATAAGGGAGCACTGCTCAACTTTAAACGAGCATGTTCCCTAATTGATCAGCGACGTAACAACATTAACCGGGATGACTTTAAGTGAGGAGTTACTGTATTTTGAAGTAAAGGCATATAAACAAAGCTGAAAAGTTAAGGAACAAAAACATTTCTATCAGATGAGGACAGCTAATGAAAGGTTATATTTTCCTGAATTATTTACTTAAAAATAATCTGTTTGAGAAATGACTAGTCAATGTGTTAAATAGGCTTATTAGTTCTAAGTTATTTTTATTACTCATACAGCAGTGTTGTACTTCACATAGGTAATCAGTTATTTTAATGTACAAAATGATGCAATGTTTCCACAGACTTACTATGCTTATTTTCACACCAGAGGTGTCTGAGTTTTTGTTTGGTTGGGTTTTTTTTTAAATCAAGGATGGTGAATAGCCATAGTTAAGATTGCTACAGCATTTCTGTTTAAAGTCTAATTTTCAGATATCTCCAAAGGTAGAGTGGTGCTCTAAATCTGTATGAACTGCACTTGCCCAGCACTAATTAGGGTTACCATGATAATTTTGTTTTGTATTAGCATGAGTGTTCATATCTGTGGTTATAATTACACATTTGAACATCCTGGAATAACCATCTCTTTCTGTTCACATCTTTGGGAGTTTTGCAATTGCTTTCACTGGAAACATAATAGGGCATGATAGTGTGATGTTTGCCTTAGTTTTCTGTAGAACTCCCTTCATGTACAGAGACATGAGAGAACTACATGTTTGCAGTAATGGGGGAGAACAATAGATTGGAAGCTAAAGTAGCAAGGCAAGCCATTCCTGATTTGCATATCGGCTGGTAATATGCAACTGGTGAGGTGCCAGTTGAGCAGCAACCTATCTTTTGTTCTTCTGAAAACCAAGATTTAACAGTTTTGTGTGCTTAAATTCATTTTTGTGACCTCTGGATCCTGAGGCCAATCTACATAGGCCTCAACCACCAGGATAAGTTAGAGTAGCCTGAGGGTTGCTCTAACTTAGGTTAGAAGCCAACAGCTCCATCAGCTGGACACTGCCAGGGCAGAGAGACAAACTGATTATGCCCCATGCCAGAGGCTGGGAAGACAGAATGAAAGACAGAAGCTTCTTCAGCAGCTCTATGCTACCCAAGTTTTTTCCAATGAATATGTAAACGGTATTTTGGGATGGAGGATACTACCGCCTTACTAGAAAAGTGAGAAAAGGCTAGAGTGGCACCAGAGGGGGAAGGAGAACCAGCTGCTCTTTGAGGAGGAGACTGGCTGTTGGCCACCTCGGGCAGTAGACAGTGCTCCACCCTCCACCCAGGTTCCCCCATCCATAGAGGTGAAGAACTGGCATGCTGTATTGGCAACAGGAGGAGAGAAGTAGACCTAAATGGCTGAGGAGGAGGAGTTACCTATTCCATGGCTGGCAGGCTCACAACCATCACACCCAAGAGGAGGAAACATAGGATGGTATTGGTCAGGGGCTCCCTTTTGAGGGGGACAGAGGCATCCATCTTACAACCTGATCTGATGTCCTGGGAGCTGTGTTGCCTGCCTGGAGCTTGCATCAGAAACATCCCTGAAAGGTTGCTGAGGCTCATCTGTCCCTCTGACCATTACACCTTGGCTACTCATCCACATGGACACTAATGATGCTGCCAAGTATGACCCAGAGCAGATCAGCAGTAACTACAGGGCTCTGGGAGTGAAGGTGAAGGAGTTGGGGGCAGAGGTTCTTCTCCACCCTAACAGTGGAGTATAAGGGCCTAAGCAGGGACACACACATCGTGGAGATGAATGCATTGCTACACAGATGGTGTTGACAGAAGGGCTTTTGACACTATTCTGGGAAGGAGGGCTGCTGGGAAGAGATGGGGTCGACTTGACCATGTCAGAGGGGTAGCCGTGTTAGTCTGTATCCACAAAAACAACGAGGAATCCCGTGGCACCTTAAAGACTAACAGATTTATTTGGGCATAAGCTTTCGTGGGTAAAAAACCCACTTCTTCAGCTGCATGGAGTGAAAATTACAAATACGGCCATAAATATATATTAGCACATGCAGAGAAGGGAGTTACCTTACAATGTTGAAGGCCAATTGAGTCATGGTGGATGTGGTCCACTCCCAATAATTGATGAGGAGGTGTCAATACCAAAAGAGGAGAAATTGCTTTTGTAGTGAGCCAGCCCCTACACACCACACCACAGAAACACTAACCCAGGAACCAATCCCTGTAACAAAACCCCGTTGCCTTCTCTGTCCCCATAGCTACTCTAGCGACACCATCATAGGACCCAACCACACCAGCCATACCATCAGAGGCTCATTCACCTGCACATCTACTAATGTGATATATGTCATAATGTGCCAGCAATGCCCCTCTGCCATGTACATTGGCCAGTCTCTACGTAAAAGGATAAATGGACACACATCAGACATCAGGAATGGTAACATGCAAAAGCCAGTAGGAGAATACTTCAATCTCCCTGGACACTCAATAACAGATTTAAAAGTAGCCATTCCTCAACAAAAAACCTTCAAAAACAGACTTCAAAGAGAAACTGCTGAGGTACAATTCATTTGCAAACTTAACACCATCAATTTGGGCTTGAATAGGGACTGGGAGTGGCTGGCTCACTACAAAATCAATTTTCCCTCTCTTGGTATTGACACCTCCTCATCAATTATTGGGAGTGGACCACATCCACCCTGACCCAATTGGCCTTGTCAACACTGGTTCTCCATTTTTAAGGCAACTCCCTTCTCTTCATCTGCCAATATCTATTTATGCCTATATCTGTAATTTTCACTCCATGCATCTGAAGAAGTGGGTTTTTTTACCCACAAAAGCTTATGCCCAAATAAATCTGTTAGTCTTTAAGGTGCCACCGGACTCCTAGTTGTTTTTGCTCCAACCTAGTGAGGATAGCTTTAAATTAGCATCAAAGGGGGCAAGGTGAGAAAAACTCACAAATAGATATAAAAAGTGACCTTAACAGAGGACTAAATTATGACTTAGCTATCATCACAGACACTTGGTGGGATAAATCTCATGACTGGAGTATTAGTATACAGGGGTACAGCTTGTTCAGCAAGGACTGGCAGGAAAAAATGGAGGAAGTATTGCTTTACATAACAAGAATATATACACTTGTTCTGAGGTCCAGAAGCAGGTGAAAGGCAGACCAATTGAAAGACTCTGGGTTAAGATACAAGGGGTAAACAGTAGGGTAACATCATAGTAGGGATCTACTATTGACCACCAAATCAAGAGGAAAAGGAGGTAGATGAGGCATTTCTAGAATAAATATCAGAAATATCTAAAACACAAGACCTGGTAGTAATGGGGGACTTTAACTACCCAGACATCTCTTGGAAAAGTAATATGGCAAAATATAAACATTCAATAAGTTAATGGAATGTATTGGGGAAAACTTCTTGTTTCAGAAGGTGGAGAAAGTAACCAGTCATTTTAGATAGCCATTTTAAACTTGATTCTGACTAACAGGCTGAAGGCAATTTGGGTGAAAGTGATCATGATATGACAGATTTCACGATTCTAGGGAAAGGAAGGACTGAGAATGGCAGAATAAGGACAATCAACTTCAAAAAAGCAGATGTTAAACTCAAATAACTGGTAGGTAAGGCCCCATGAGAAGAAAATCTAAGGGAAAAAGGAGTTCAGGAGAGCTGGCAGTTTCTCAAGGGGACAATATTAAAGGCACAACTGCAAACTATCCCAACGTGAAGGAAAGTTAGGAAGAATAGTTTGAGGCCAATATGGCTCCATGAGGAGCTTTTCATTGACAAAAAGGAATCCTATAAAAAGTAGAAACATGGACAAATTGCTAAGCAGGAGTACAAAAGAATAGCACATATATGTAGGGACAAAATCAGAAAGGCTAAGCCACAAAATGTGTTACACGTAGCAAGGGACTTAAAGGACAATTAGAAGAGGTTCTATAAATACATTTGGAATAAAAGAAAAATGAAGGTCCCTGACTTAGCAGGAAAGGAGAGCTAATAACAGATGACATCAAGAAGGCGGAGGTGGTTAATGACTATTTTGCTTCAGTCTTCAATAAAAATGTTAAGTGTGATGCTAATGTTAAAAAAAATTATATAGTACACAGGTTAAGAAAAGAGTGTCTGTACATCTGGGTATAGTGCTTAGATTATCCACAATACAAAGTTTGTTTTAAAAAGTCATAAGATACATATAGTACATAATCAGCAATAACTCAAATTAAGGTGAATAAATTTAACAATACAGTTTAGATATTAGAAACCGAATACTCGGGTACATCACTCATGAAAAGTTATACAGAGAGTTGGTTGTAGAAAACAAATATAGGAATGAGTGTAGATTGTCCCTCAGTAATTGAGCATTTAGGGTAGACTGTCCATTTGGAAAATACAATCCATGAGGAAAGTATTTCAGTTACTTTCCCCACTGTGCTTCTCTATTAACAGCAAGAGGGAAGGAACACAAGGCAAAATAGGAAAAGAACTGGTTAAAGGGTATTTAAATAAGTTGCATGCATTCAAATCAGCAGGACCTGATGAAATTAATCCTAGGATACTTAAGGAACTAGCAGAAGCAAAATTGGACCCATTATCACTTATCTGAGAACTCAGAGAATGGGTGAGGTCTCATAGATTTGGAGAAAGGCAAACACAGAACCTATCTTTGAAAAGGGGTACAAAGAGGACATGGGAAATTACATACCAGTCAGCCTAACTTTGAGACCTGGAAAGATACTGAAACAAGTTATAAACAATCAATTTGTAAGCACCTAATGAAAGTGCAAAAAGTGAAAGAAGCTCAAATCTTGGTGTTTTGGGGAGGGGTCTTTTTTTTGTTTGTTTTTTGCATGATTGCCTCATAATCTATGGAATGCAGAATGGTCTTCCTTCATAATCTATGTCTGGCATATTGAAAGGTAGAAGAAATCACTGTCAGCACAAAAAGCCACCTTCTTCCACCTTACTCACATAGAGTAGTACCTCATTACACTTGTAGTCCCATTAATTCTATTTTCTGCTTCTTTTCATGCCTTCTTCTTATCTACCTGTTGAATACTACTTGTAAAGTAAGGCAGTGGTCACTGTGACACTCACTAACTCACAATGATAGTCTTTAAATTAGACAAAAGTAGTTTATGTTAAATGTACCTGGCCTTGATCCCTCATTGTGGCCTCTAGGAGCTTAATCCAAATGATGATGATAATAAAAGGCAAGATAGTCATAAAAAATCAGTGAGTGTTATTTCCTCAAGAATGAAGGCCAGCAAAGCAACCTGCATCAGATTTTGTCACAGAGGGTTGTCATTGATATAAATGGGAGCTCAATGTCTTTCCCTGACCCAATGGCTATTTGTTATCATTCACAGTGGCAATTCATAGTCATTCATAATGATAATGAATAGTCATAGGGCCAGGGAAAGAGAGTGAGAATAACTGTATAGCCTGGTGGTTAGATACTAATCTAGAATATGGGAGATCCAAGTTCCCTGTCCCTGATCCAATGCCTATTTAATTATTTAAACGCAGGGTAACAGCTTCAACAGGAGCGATGGTGTGAGTATCTCAGATGCCAGGGCATAGGGTACTCTCCTGAGATGTGGGAGATGCAAAGTTCAAATCCCTTCCCCAAGGGTGGCAAAGGAGGAAACTTAATTCTGGTCTCCTACATCCCAAGTGAGTGCCCTAACTGGGTTAAAGATGGTTCTGGCATCATCCCCACCTCCTCCAGTCATTTAGTGAATGGCATGTAAGTCCCCCCAAAATTTTATGGCCAAAACTATTGGGGGGATTTTTGTCAAATTTATTAATAGTTTGGGGTCAACCAAAACTCAGTTTTCCTGCAAATTGACAATTAGTCCAAACATTTTTGTCCAGCTCTACTTGTGGAAAGTCTAGATGCTTCAGATCTCCTTGACCCTTGTCAGTCTAACTATAGACCAGGATATTGCACGGGGTTGTGGGGGCACTAGTTGCTTTGGAAAATGAACCCCTCCAGGCAATAGGTAATGATCAGGTGCTCATGATAATATAGGTAGATTTACCAAATGCTTTCAGTATGATTGAGCATGAAGTGTTGCTGACTTCCCAGTGAATGCTCTACATGGTGCAGTTCTGCAGGACTCCATATAGTCTCCCCACATGTTCTGAACGCATATAGATACTTGAAGAGGGTTAATGACAGAAGCATGGTACTGGGTTTTCACTATGCTGATGACACCTAGCACTTTAATTGTCTCATCTGATCCAGCTAATGTTGTCAAAATGTCATCCAGTATTTGGAAGAGATTGAGCTTCATCTATGCCCCTATCTAGATAAAGCAGAAGTAATGATGGGAGAAGCAACTGAAAGATGTATAGAGTATTATATCTACTACTTTAAGAGAAAGTATGTGTCAGCCATTTATTATATCCAGGAATACTGTTGGGTCCTAAGCTGCTGTTTGGCAGTCACATAGCAATAGGAACCATGACTTTTCTAGGTCTATATCTGGCTAGGCATTTGATAGTTTCTTTCAGACATGTGATCCATGCTTTTCTTACCATGAGATTAGCCTGCTGCAATGGGGCTACTTGGGGTTATGCCCTAAATCAACCTAGAAAGACAGGTTAGTGGTGACTCATTTGTTCAGTGGAGTTTCTGACCACAATTGCTTGACACAGTGCTCCATGATCAGCACTGTCTGACTGTGGATGTCCATATGGAACTAGATGCGTTGAATTTTATAAAACCCTAAATGAGTTGGGATGTGCCTAGTTGTGAGACCACCTATCTCCCCATGAGGTTTTACCACTGCTGTCCTCTACAGAGGTTATTAAACTGGAGCTCCCTTACATTTAGAGATTTATTGGTGGCACATTCTCCACAAGGAGCCCTAAACTTTGGTATTCAACTTCCCCCCACTTGTTGAAAAAGTCCAGATTTGGGGGTTTCAGGGAATGCAGATTAGGCACTTTTTAATGCCTACATTTAATTGAACTTAATTTGATTTGAAATAATAATAATTGCAAAATGTAAATAAATCATTGGGTAGACCACAAGACTGCATTGTTTGTAAAGAGTCTACCTGACTTGAAGTTTTATAGATCAATCAGATCACTCTGTTATTTTCTGGGGATATTTGTTATTTCAAGCAGTCTTGACTCAGTTTGCCCAAAGATTAGAGCTGTCAATCACTCTGAATTCTCGAATAGATAAAATAAAACACAAGTATTTGATGAGTCTGAACCCATTTACCATAATCAGAATACACCCTATTCCTGTGAAGTCTTATCCTCAATTTATAGAGATAAAAGTGAGTCAGAAAAACTAAGCAAAGGGAAACAAGTCTACAAGATGGTAACTCCCCCCTACTAGCTCCCAGCTGCAACTCTGCACCCTGCTCTTCATTTCCCACTCACCAATCTGCCTCCCAGTTCCTATATAATTTCTTACTGAACATTAAAAAGAAAGCATCATGGTTTATGAGGTAAATAAAATTTTACATTACTGAAAGAAAGTAAGGAATTGAGAGGACTCACAAAGCATTAGCTGTAGATCATGTAGAAAACAATCCCTCTTTGTGCCATTATAGCAACGTTTTAAAATGTACAAGTAAGAGTGGCTAAATAAGCTAAATTCTTCAGAAAGTGGGGGAGAGGGAGGGAGAATCGCATGTGATTATGTGATGACAGAAAACAGCTGCCAGACATGTTTAGTAGAGTTGAAGTAGTAATACAAAGAACAAACGTGTCTTGGATATCCCTGGAACTTTCTGGAACTAGAAACTTAATTATCACAGTGGGAAGGAAATTTCTTAACTTGGAAAAAGAAGAAAATGTTTTTTGTCACTTGTGGCTTTTAAACCAGAATAACTGATGGTGCAATTGTGAGAGGGGAATGTAGGGCATGGTTCCCTGAGGCAGGCTGCAATGTTAAGCATGAATTTTACTTTTTGCTTCAAAACTATTTATTTCTACCGATGTAGTGCATACAGGCTAGTCGGGCCTAGGGCCCCATTGCACTAGATGTTATACAAACACAAAATGTAGGTGCTGCTCTGGTTGTATAAATATGTCCATACACAGGAGAGTTTCAGCATGGAAGGGTTTTTTGACGGAAAGAGATTTATTGCGCTTCTATTTAATTTAATAAAATTTTACTTAATGCTTAGGCCCCAATCCTACAAACACTTAAGCACATGCTTAACTTGAAGTCAATGGGACTACTCACATGTTTGAAGTTAAGCATGTGCTTGTTTGCAGGCTTGTACCTCCTTGCTGGAACTGTAGAAGGAAAACAGAGCCAAAGCCTACCATAATTTATACTATTCTTGTGTGTTTCTACTCCATGCAATTACAATCTGAGAGACTCAATGTCACAGACAAGTTAGTATGTGAACTTCCAATCCATTTACAAGTATTATTTGGTAGTCTATATTTATGACACAGCTCTTTTGCAATACACTTCCTTTGACTTTCACGTTCTTGGGTTTATAAAAACTCTGTTTATAAGAAGGACCACTTTCTTTGGCCTGTAAGTGAGAGATATTGGACAGATTATGGGATTTTCATTTGGAAGGACAAAAATGAAGCATCTGATACCAAAGCCCGGCATCGAATGAGCTCCTGAGTCCTATTCCAGGAGGAATGGATGCTTCAGGAGAATTTATAGGTTATGTCGATAAGCTCTGACACAGCTAAATCTTTTGACTTTTTCAGATAACAAGAGAGGTACTTACTTTTGCCGTGTAGCCTTGAGAGACTCCCACCCCCTTTTCCTTTTAAAAGTTTTGGGTAACATATTATTTTGATTTCCTAAGGCTGGGTGGTCTCTGTCAGGAGGTAAAGTGGAGGCAAGTGAGGAGTCAGGCTAAACCAGCATTAGAGGCAATGGTGAGACAGCTGTGTTAAAGTTAACTCCACTGCCTATAAAGCAAACACAGTTGTGGGACAGAAGGTCACTTTTGTTTGTCTGTGCACACAGGACACCAGTATGCGCTCAAAGAGGAGACACTGCTTGGAGAAATCCGGTTGCCCCTGGCAAGATTTTCAGCCCTTGACCTGATGGTTTGTTTGAAGCACACCAATGAGCTGACCAAAGAACAGATGCAAAGCTCCTGGATGAAGAGGGTACAAAGAGCAAAACCCAAGCAGACCATCTTGGACTGAAACACTGCTATCAGGAGTGACAAATGTTGCTTCTTTTATAATAGATAGCCCCAAAAAAGGGTGGATGAGCCTAGCCTACTTCCCTTTTACCTGCAAGTGATGCATTAACTACATGTATCAAATCACACTGCTGTAACCCTAGGGAAGGTGTGAAATAGGAATGGATGAAATATAAAAAGTTGTATGTAATGGACATTAGAGATGGGAAAGATCATTCAGTGCATCTCAACACCAAGATGCATATGCCTATCTAAAGAACATTTTCTAGGACTTTGTACCATCTAGTTTTTATAATAATTATAATATAATATATGGAGATATACCTATCTCATAGAGCTGGAAGGGACCCCGAAGGGTCATCGAGTCCAGCCCCCTGCCTTCACTAGCAGGACCAATTTTGCCCCAGATCCCTAAGTGGCCCCCTCAAGGATTGAACTCACAACCCTGGGTTTAGCAGGCCAATGCTCAAACCACTGAGCTATCCCTCCCCCCTAGTCCGAAGTGATGGAGCTATCCCTCCCCCCTAAAGTCCGAAGTGATGGTGCTTCCACAGAGAGGTCACAGCCACATACTTCTGTCATGAGGTTGCACTTGGCAGTCAACTGAAGTTTCTTTTTTTGCTTGATACCATGTTTTACTCCTTGTGTATCAAAGTAAATAAGTCCTCATCAGTACTGACATTAGTGTACAAATATTGGAAAGATTTAATCAGGATTCCCCCCACCCCAGCACATGCTGTCATTACATACACACATGTAACTCTTTGACTCTTTCATAATAAATCAATTCCTCCAGCCCCAGGATTATTTTATTGCCTTCTGAACTAATTCACCTTTTTAAGCTAGATTTCTTGTTGCCGTCAGCCATAAAGGCACGATAAGCCATGAGGAAAATTAAATGCTACAACAGTCATGGATATAGTTCCTCAAAATTAAAAGAAAAATCACCACCAAGATCAATAAAAACCCACCAAGCCTTCTAATTCTGAAATCAACTCACAAACAGATTAAAGTTTACTAAGTAAAAAGAGCCATGTGTGTCTTTATAACTTCTATCTTGGCAGAAAACAGCATGTGTGAGAGAAGAGAGCCCCTCCCAGCATTAGCTGCTTTCAGGATCTGTGCATGAGTGGAAGCAATTTCAGAAGGGAGAACTATGATTTTATAAAGATTTCTTCAACATTGTACTTGCCTTTACTGGTGGTCTAAAGGACACTCCATCAGGATTTCACCGGTTCATTTGTGAAGTGTAGTTTTCTAGAAAAGAGCAAAGAGAAACAAAAAATAAAACCACAGGTAACTTGGATGAGTAAGGAAAGTTGCTCTCCAATCCTCTCAGGGTCACTGTATTGTGATTTATCATCCTCTAAATTATCAAGGGATTTTCAGTACAGATGTAAAGGATTTAGGATGAAGGAGTGTGTGTGGTTTATATTCTCCAGCATTTATTGCATGCTATATAAACTGTTTGGAGTATCAGGTTTTTCTTATTCCTGCTAATTCAATTCTTGCTTTGTAAAATGCATAGCATGGCTTGGTAATGGCAGAATGGACATTTTATTGTGTATTAGAGCTGGTCAACATTTTTCATTAGAAACTTTTTTTTTTTTACAAAAAAAAATAAAAATTGCATTTTTTTCAAAATTTAGAGATTTCATGAAATCTTTCCGTTTTTAAAGTTTTCTGTTTTTTTCCATCAAAATGGAAAAATTTTGAATTGTTGGTAGTTTCTTTCAATCTGTCTCCCTCTCTTCAGCCCCTTTTAGTCTCTCTTTGCCACTGCCTACAATCAAAAGAATGATGTCTAGGGGTTTGGTTTTGGGGGGGAAGAGGTCGGAAGGGGTTTCACCTTCTCATTTTTCCTTTTCCCACACTAACTTTTCAACATTTCTTTAACTTTTCACAAGTTATAGAGTAGAAAGCAAAGAAAAGTGAACAGAAAAGACACCCGGCAACTCATTTTATTGCATCTAGTAGAGAAAAAACAATAACCAATGGCCAGAAGCTAAAGCCAAACAAATTTAAATTAGAAATTAGGCACATTTTTTAATCGTGGTGGTGATTGCCCAGTGGACCAAACTACCAAGGGAAGCAGTGGATTCTTCATCTCTTGAAGTCTCCAATTCAAGGCTGGATGCCTTTCTGGAATATATGAAACTATGAGATTTCCTTAACTCACACCTAGTTGTAGTTTTGAAGTGACTACTAGCGCTAAAGCAATGACACATCCAATTAAAATATATTGAAATATAAGCAGATGGAATGTGTTTCACACACAGTTAAGTATAATAATGGCTGTGAGAACAAGTTGATGGGCAGTGAGCAAAAAAAGCCAAACAGTCTCAACTGAATAGTTAAAACAGTAGAGGAAGAACATTTTACACAGCTCAGAGTTAGCAGTGAATGGCTGACTAAGAACATGCATCAAGCTCAACTTTATTCAAACAAATGAAAACCCCAGATTTTGTGGAGGAAAAAATAGCCTGTCTTATTTTCCTCTGGCATGGCTTCTAAAGTCAACTGAACACTCAGAAGAATGTGGGGGAAAGATACAATGAGATTGGGTACAGTAATCTCAGAAGAAAAGCCTGCAGAATATAGAGATGCTAATAAATATGAAAAGAAAATCAGGCGATTTAATAAACTGTACAGACACTCACTGACATATTGTTGCCACGGGCATACTCTTTGAAGAGTAATTTCAAGAGAACAGAAACACCCTTTTTTCTGTCATTCCATATGTTCCAGCTGGGCAGCTAAGAGGTAGAAAACATATGAATATATTAGCTTGTGATGAGGAAGAGCTTCAAAAGGTTGGAATAGGAACTTCTTGTAGGATATCCAAATCAATACCAGCCACTAGTTTAGATGCTTATCCAGGCCTTGGCATCTTTTAAAAATTCCCTCAACCTATTCCACCATTTCTCTTCAGGCACCTCTTCACTCAAACCTAACCGTCTCCCCTTCACTTGCAATCCAGACCTTAGCCCTATCTGCCTCCCTTGCCAATAGCACCACATGTAGCAGAGCATGCATGTGTGCCTCCTCCTCTGGATGGCAGGTTGCAGCCTCTTTGGTGACCGATCAGCAGAAGCACTGTCATGGGGAAAGTAAAGAGGAGCTCTGGCTACCACTCATGGCACTTGAGAGAAAAAGAGGCCTAGGAAAAGGAATAGTTGCTGCATAGCCGCCAGGGAGGAGCTACTTCTCAGCTGGTTCTCAGATCAAAGGGCTGTGAAGCATCCCTGGGCATTCAGCCTTGTAGTTTCATTAAGGCAAGGAAGACTAGTTGGGAAATGTCATCCTTTAATATCACCTCTTCTTGTCCTTTGTTTTCTTGTTAGTGTATCATTAAATCAGGTGCATGCATATGTGCGCATGTGCCTTGGTGAGTGGTGGTTATAAGTAAAAAGGATATTCATAACATGCCCTTTTCAATAATGGGGTTAAAGATTTTGAGCAAAGTTTCTGAAACAGAACTCAAACTCAGAACCAGTCTCCTTCCATATTTAGATTTCCATTTCATATTCCATTTCAGTTCCATAGCATCAGGTAGGTATAGCATCTAACAGGTTTCCCATTAAAATCTCTGGTTAGTTCTTACTGTGTAAAAAAACACAACCGCAGGATGGCAGTGTCTTAGTTGCCATTTGATCTCATTTTAATCTGAACATATTTCTGAAATGTTAAAACACATCAACTTGTGATGCTGCATTGCTTCCTGTAAATCAGTGTACCAGGAATTTGTGTTTTAAGGTTATCTCTACACTTTACAGGAGTGTAGAGTACATACATTGCATGCCCCCCCTATCATGGGTATAAATAGCCATGAGGCACTGCTTAGGCAAGTAGAGTACAGACACACCAAAATCTTAAGGTACATACCCTACATGGCTTTCTATGTGCCCAAGCAGTGCCTTTCCACCTACACTGCTATTTTATTTTCCTGATGCCTCCCTCTTGCCAGAGCCTTTCATTCCCGCATGCTACACACCAGAGTATGGACGCAGCCTACTTTTCATTGACATGTGTAGCTACATTTACCCTTGACGCTGCCACCAGTGTAGACAAGGCCTAAATGTGAAGTGCACCAAATTCCAATGGTCTTAATAGACAGCTGACTATTTTTAAAGATATAAATATGTTTATGTATAAAGCTCTCTCAACCAAGCTTTACCTCTATGCAAAGAGCCTCACATAGGGACCAGGAAACTTCTTAATTTGGGGGAAAGGAGGGAGGTGCAAGTGGTTCAGCTGTCCAAAACATGTGGTTTCCCTGAGAGGGAAATGTGTAAAGAAGGTCTTCTTTATTTCAGCTGTCTCCTGTCCCTTGTATTTCTCCCCCAGCTTCCCATTAGCAGGACTCTGGTGGAGCCATGTTGATAGAGCTTCTCCTGGACCCCTCCCTTAAAACTGTTGGCACGCTCTCTTCAGTGGCAGTATTAACCCCTTAGTGGGTTCTCTGTTGGGTTGGGTTCTACCCTCTGCCTAAGGCTCTTCTTGCTCGATAAGGTATGTGGAAAAGGGGTAAAAAGCTGTGCAGATGGCTGAATCCCTGTCCCACACCCCTACCCCATCTCTCTCTCTCTCTCTTTCTCTCTCACACACACACACACACTATACAACATCTGAACTCTGTGTAAATCAGGGTAAGTTCATTAACCGAGCCCTTTTCTAGATTCAGGTCCACAAGCTACAAGCAGGCCCAGTGTATCACTTGGCAGAAAGGACCAGATGTGATTTGTAAATCCCATTGCTCTCAACAAGAAATTGCAAGTCAACTGATGCAAACTATTTTGCCCTCTGTTGCATGCTCTGAGATTCTACTTGGAACCAAAAGAAGAAGCAAAGAGATAGATTTTATGCTGTTACTACAAACAGAAACACAAACATTTTGGATAATCTGAGTGATCATTCAAAGGCTGTTAGAAACATTAAACCCAATAGCAGAAGCTACAAAAGTTAGAGATTTTTAAATCAGCAGGTAAACAATTTGCTGTGATGCTTTCCCCAGGGTGCTCAGAACTGTAAGTCACTTTGCCTCAGCAAGAGAGAGCTTTGCTGCAGTTTAACCTATGTGACAGCTTCCTGCACACCAGTCTGGCCAACTCACCAGCAAACTGCCAGAGACACTCCCAGACAAAACCTTGCCCCAGAGATGTCTCTCTGCAGTGTTCAGTACCTCTCCCTAGGCATTCACAGAAATTAAGATGGTTGCCTCCAAAGAGACAGTGCACACACCGCTCTGTTACATTAGCTGAAGTCTCATACTTTAATATAACAGCACTGAAATGGTTTTCTAATCAAACAAAAGGAAATTTATTAATAAAGAACACAGATTTAAGTGATACCAAGTAAGAATAAAAGAGGTCGAAAAGGGTTACAAACAAACAAAAATAACATGCTTTCTAGCAAGCTATGTCTTAGCATAAAGCTCACTTACATCAAGCTACCAGCATCTCCAGCCCCCTAGGCAAGAGGATCCAAACATTCATAGAATCAGAAGATGTTGTCCCCTTTGTCCCCTTGAATGTCTTTTTGCTCCCCTTATATTTCCCTAAGCTAATTGTCTTTGCATGGGAAGCAGCCCGAAGTAGGGAGATCCTAGTTGCATGGACAATTTCTCTGTTCTGTGCTGGGTTTATATAAAAGTTGTGAACCAATCAGGATCCCACAGTATTCTGCCAATTAGATTCCAGGACTGGAGACCACTGTTGGGGTTCAACTTCTATTCTGGCAACCATTATCAGGGTACAGGATAGCAGGTTGGCCCATCCTAGCTCCCAAGAATCCTGGGGACCAGAATTCAAGACCCACTGATCCTGACAACAGGGAACAAATATTTAATATGGGCTCTTCAATCTAGCAGAAAAAGGTCAATTATGATCCAATGGCTGAAAGTTAAAGCTAGACAAATTCAGAAAAAAGACATAGATTTTTAGTATAAATCCCTCATGCATGGTAACTATGACCTTTGTACTTAGTTATAGATATTATATGGATACCACATATAAGCAACCTGTTGCATGGTTCTCATGTAATTTAGCCTAGTAAATAGAGTATTGCTTATATAAAGATCTGGATTTAATCATCAACCACACAGTAGTTTCATATGGTAAAGCAGACCTCAGGAATTTTTCAGTCTGTTTCTAAATTGCGATACTGTTACTAAAAAGTAGTCCCAGCTGTCATCCTCCTCATAAAATATTATCAGAATATGTATCTATCCTATTAGTTGTCATGTCAAAAAGGAGACAAAATAATGTGTCTATAGTCCTGTTACTTTACATTCAATGTAATAAGTGTGTACTTCCAAGAGCATAGGCCAGATTTCCCATTGTGGACCTTGGCTACAGTGCGGATTGAGGGGACAGCCACACCAAGAGCCCCCAGGCCCCACTGCACTGGGGTGCTTAGAGCCAGCCAGCATGGCCCATAAAATAGGTGGGGGACTGGCTTAGGAGGAGGCATGGCCAGGTTGGTGTGAAGGTGCAATAAGTGAGCCCATCTCCAGGAAGCCTCTGCTGGCTGGGCTTCTATAGAGACCTGCCATAAAGTAACACCACTCCTCCCTGATAGAAGGGGGTGACTGACGGAGATACAGAATTGCATTCCCCTGAGAGTGAACATATGGCTAGCACACCTGTCCCTGCAGGTATAGTTTGCACCCAAAGGGAAACATGTGTCTCAGGCTTTGCAAAGGAACTGTTACTATCTCTAGCACATTTTTTTGGATATGTGAGTTTGATGGTCCATCCTGAAGGTGGACTTTCTTCCTTAAAGCCAGAGCTGTATTTTTTTTTTTTTTTAAAGAAAATCATGTTTCATGAAAAATGTTTGAAACTTTCTGACTAAAGAACCAAAATCCATAGTGCACAAGGCTTTTTCATAGACTTTTCCCCATTGCCATGTTTATTAGGGCAGTTGACAGAACTAATCCTAAATATTAGTACAATTGTGATACATTTTCTAGTAGAATTTCCCTTATTTCCTTGATCTTGCATAGTGATTTACTGAGTCCATGCTCATGCGTGCTATGCCCAAATTTGACTGAAATTGAAAGAACTGATGTTTATCAGCTTTCGGCACCTTCACCAGCATTGTGTACAAAATGTTAGAATCATAGAATCATAGAATCATAGAATCTCAGGGTTGGAAGGGACCTCAGGAGGTCATCTAGTCCAACCCCCTGCTCAAAGCAGGACCAAACCCAACTAAATCAGCCCAGCCAGGGCTTTGTCAAGCCTGACCTTAAAAACCTCTAAGGAAGGAGATTCCACTACCTCCCTAGGTAACCCATTCCAGTTCTTCACCACCCTACTAGTGAAAAAGTTTTTCCTAATGTCCAACCTAAACCTCCCCCTCTGCAACTTGAGACCATTACTCCTTGTTCTGTCATCTTCTATCACTGAGAACAGTCTAGATCCATCCTCTTTGGAACCCCCTTTCAGGTAGTTGAAAGCAGCTATCAAATCGCCCCTCATTCTTCTCTTCTGCAGACTAAACAATCCCAGTTCCCTCAGCCTCTCCTCGTAAGTCATGTGCTCCAGCCCCCTAATCATTTTTGTTGCCCTCCGCTGGACTCTCTCCAATTTATCCACATCCTTCTTGTAGTGTGGGGCCCAAAACTGGACACAGTACTCCAAATGAGGCCTCACCAGTGCTGAGTAGAGGGGAATGATCACATCCCTCGATCTGCTGGAAATGCCCCTACTTATACAACCCAAAATGCCATTAGCCTTCTTGGCAACAAGGGCACACTGTTGACTCATATTCAGCTTTTCGTCCACCGTAACCCCTAGGTCCTTTTCTGCAGAACTGCTGCCCAGCCATTCGGTCCCTAGTCTATAGCAGTGCATGGGATTCTTTCGTCCTAAATGCAGGACTCTGCACTTGTCCTTGTTGAACCTCATCATATTTCTTTTGGCCCAATCCTCTAATTTGTCTAGGTCCCTCTGTATCCTATCCCTACCCTCCAGCGTATCAACCACTCCTCCCAGTTTAGTGTCATCTGCAAACTTGCTAAGGGTGCAGTCCACACCATCTTCCAGATCGTTAATGAAGATATTGAATAAAACCGGCCCCAGCACCGACCCTTGGGGCACTCCACTTGATACCGGCTGCCAACTAGACAAGGAACCATTGATCACTACCCGTTGAGCCCGACCATCTAGCCAGTTTTCTATCCACCTTACCGTCCATTCATCCAGCCCATACTTCTTTAACTTGCTGGCAAGAATACTGTGGGAGACTGTATCAAAAGCTTTGCTAAAGTCCAGAAATAGCACATCCACTGCTTTCCCCTCATCCACAGAGCCGGTTATCTTATCATAGAAGGCAATTAGGTTAGTCAGGCATGACTTGCCCTTGGTGAATCCATGCTGACTGTTCCTGATCACTTTCCCCTCCTTTAAGTGGTTCAGGATTGATTCCTTGAGGACCTGTTCCATGATTTTTCCAGGGACTGAGGTGAGACTAACTGGCCTGTAGTTCCCTGGATCTTCCTTCTTCCCTTTCTTAAAGATGGGCACTACATTAGCTTTTTTCCAGTCGTCCGGGACCTCCCCCGATCGCCATGATTTTTCAAAGATAATGGCCAATGGCTCCGCAATCTCATCGGCCAACTCCTTTAGCACCCTCGGATGCAGCGCATCCGGCCCCATGGACTTGTGCTCGTCCAGCTTTCCTAAATAGTCCCGAACTACTACTTTCTCCACAGAGAGCTGGTCACCTCCTCCCCATACCGTGCTGCAGAGTGCAGCTGTCTGGGAGCTGACCTTGTCTGTGAAGACAGAGGCAAAAAAAGCATTTAGTACACTAGCTTTCTCCACATCCTCTGTCACTAGGTTCCCTCCCTCATTCAGCAAGGGGCCCACACTTTCCTTGACTTTCTTCTTGTTGCTAACATACCTAAAGAAACCCTTCTTGTTACTCCTAACATCTCCGGCTAGCTGCAACTCCAAGTGTGATTTGGCCTTCCTAATTTCACACCTGCATGCCTGAGCAATACTTTTATACTCCTCCCTGGTTATTTGTTCAATCTTCCACTTCTTGTAAGCTGTTTTTTTGTGTTTAAGACGAGCAAGGATTTCACTGTTAAGCCAAGCTGGTCGCCTGCCATATTTACTTTTCTTCCTACACATGGGGATGGTTTGTTCCTGCAACCTCAATAAGGTTTCTTTAAAATACAGCCAGCTTTCCTCTACTCCTTTCCCCCTCATGTTATTCTCCCAGGGGACCTTGCCCATCAGTTCCCTGAGGGAGTCAAAGTCTGCTTTTCTAAAGTCCAGGGTCTCTGTTCTACTGCTCTCCTTTCTTCCTTGTATCAGGATCCTGAACTCGACCATCTCATGGTCACTGCCTCCCAGGTTCCCATCCACTATTGCTTCCTCTACTATTTCTTCCCTGTTTGTGAGCAGCAGGTCAAGAAAAGCTTTTCCCCTAGTTGGTTCCTCCAGCACTTGCACCAGGAAGTTGTCCCCTACACTTTCCAGAAACTTCCTGGATTGTCTGTGAGCTGCTGTATTGCTCTCCCAGCAGATATCAGGGTGATTAAAGTCACCCATGAGAACCAGGGCCTGTGATCTAGCAATTTCTGTTAGTTGCTGGAAGAAAGCCTCGTCCACCTCATCCCCCTGGTCTGGGGGTCTGTAGCAGACTCCCACCACGACATTACCCTTGTTGTTCATACTTCTAAATTTAATCCAGAGACACTCAGGTTTTTCTGCAGTTTCGTACTGGAGCTCTGAGCAGTCATACTGCTCTCTTACATACAAAGCAACTCCCCCACCTTTTCTGCCCTGCCTGTCTTTCCTGAACAGTTTATATCCATCCATGACAGTACTCCAATCATGTGATAATAATTAGAGGGTCTCTCTAATTATTCTCAGTACTAGGGCTACTGGGGCAACACTTAGAACACTTAGAAAATACTAGACCTAGAGTATTTCCTCATAAATATCTGCTCAAGTGAGCTCTTTGCTAGATTACAATTCCTCAAGCACCAGGTGATTTTGTTGGATCAAGTTGTTCAGTGAGCGTAAAAAGGTGTCAAGATGTGTCCATATCTCAGTTTCCCCAATGACTGGTTAGTTTACCAATCAGGAATTATCCTCTCACTGGGGACAGTTTAGCCCTCTGCCTTAACTGAGATGTGCACCCCTTCCTGAGAAACAAAATTCCAAACCTGAGCTAGAATTCCTTCTCTGGGGCCTGTTCAACATTTCCTCCTTGTCTTCAGTATTTCACATAGTTCTTCTTGGTTTCAGAGTTACCACCATACACAGCTAGCTGGTACCACTGAGTTGAAGGGGCCCCCTCCCTGGGCTGTTGTCAATGAAGTGGCTATTAGAGATGTTAGATAGACTGAGATTTTAGTTTGGACGGAAGGAGGAGACAGGTCTGGAGTAGGGTGGTAAATCTGTCAGTTGTCGGCATAGAGATGGTAGCTAAATTTGTGTTTGCAGATGAAATTACCCAGAGAAAAAAAATGAGGAAACATGGGATTTTCATTGCATCTCAACATCAGGAAATTCATAAGGACTGTTTCACTTGTGAACCCAACTCCAGTCAAGTGAATTTCCCTGTGGGACCCTCAACTTAGTACGTAATGCCTTGACAAAGCCACAAGTTTCAGCCCTTATCTCAAATGCGTCTATTTCCTTTTCTTAAATGTAACATTCCCAGTAGCAATCTTTGGTGAACTGGGCTTCAGGGCACAGGGCCTTATCAACAGAAAGTTAATATTGCACTTTCCAGAAAGACAAATTAGATATGAGGTTATACTCTGATAGGCAGAAAAAAAAAGCTAATGGCAGTTTTGGGCTGCCTGTATATCACATAATAGAGCAAGGAAGTAAATGTCCCCCTCTTGGTATGTCTGGGGAGATCACACGTCGAATACTGCATTCAGTTTTGAATGTTTCAGTATCTGATATGAAAAATTCTGTGATCCACATTAGGGAGGATGGAGAAAGATGGAGCCTAACAAGGGCCACCCCTCTCTCTTAGTACACCTTGGAACTAGAACTGTGCAAAAGTGAAGCCTTAGACTACATCTGGAGGCACTAGGACTTATATGGCACCTCTCCTTTGAATCATGTGAACAACCAGTCTCTACTGTGTCTTTGTCCTATTAATTATCTGTTTCAGATTCTCTCTCGCTGGCTATATTAGAATGGTTGCCAAAGGCTAAAAATTAGGGCAATTTCCCTGGCCTCTTCACTGGCACGAGTCCATGTGCTCCCCCCCTCTGACAGCTCTTGCAGCAGTGTTGCAAGGCACCTACTAGCGTACACTAAGATGGCACCCCTTGTTCTGGGACTTCTCCAGAATCACCCTGGCCCTTTCCTGGTACTCTGTGTTAATTTCTTGGGCTGCTGGGGATAGGTTTTACTCACTCACACCAGCTGGGCCAGCCTGCTGACACAAAGACCTCTGTGATTTGGACAATGGCTGCCAGGGTGCTGAGGTTGCATTGGAATACCCAGGTTTGCATGGTGGTTGGCAAAATCTCGAGCTGCTGTTTGAGTACCACAGATTCTACAATCTCAGCTGGAGCATGGGTTGCTGGCTGTGGCCAGCAGGTGGGCCAAACTGTTAGTTGCTGGCTCATGGCCTGGCATCGTGCTCAAGGAAGAAAGTTTCTGTTTTGAAACGGTGATGGAGGTGTTCAGGGTATTACAGTCCTTTGTGGCTTCATGAGAATCAGAGCTTTAGAAATTATACCTGTCAGTGAATAATATACAGGCAAGAAAATGTATAGCTATATTCAATATTAAAACTGGTTGTTAGAATATCTATTTTAAATTGTAATGTTCACAGTTCATCTATTCTCATACCTCTTATTATACTCTGTCCTCAAATAGTCATGTGAGCAGGATTTTGTTCAAATGTTTGGGGAACGGCTTTTCTCGATTTGCACACAAGCAAGGGCATTTGTGCATGAACAAGATTACTTGTCAGTCTTTTTTTTTTTTTTTGGTAGTTCTTAGAAAATTTCACTCATCTGATCACAGAGAATAACCAAGATGATATAACTTAAGTAGCCAACCAGACACCATGAACAACAAGTAACTGAAGTGAGAACTGTGAGAAACCCCAAGCACCTGATAATCAATTGTATAAACTATTCAGTGAATACTTCAAAACAGACATGTTCACAGAAATCAGAATCAGTCTGTAAGCAGAAAAACAGGCTATAGTCATAAAATACTTCATTTTCAATAGCTACAAATATGATTACGGTCACATCAGCAGTCAGCAGGGAGGAGTAGGTTTCAAGTTCATTCTCTATTTTCTCCTCTGATACTCAGCACGCTGTGCAGAATAGTCTGTGATTCTCTGGACACCTAGGGCTTGTCTACATGTACATTTAGTTTGCAGCAAGCTGGGGTGTGAATCTATACTACAATTGAAAATTCCTCTCTAGAAGACAAATTGTGTGTGTGTGTGTGTGGGGGGGGGGGGGGTTCTGTGCCAATGTGAAGCCAACAGGTATCCCATTTAGCCTTCTGGGAAGCTACTGATACTACAAAAGTCTGCTAGCAGAAGGTATCAGGCAGGAAATGGAGCTTGCCCCCCTCTTTTCCCCTTAGTCACTGCTGCTACTGCAGCTGCTGTACATCATATCACTCTTTCTTGTACTGGCACACGGACCTTAAGTCATCATTTGAGAAGGGTTTTTTATTCTGCTTAGTTTAAAGCCCAACCTGAGTCACCATGGTGAATTAAATCTAGTTTAAGTGAACTTTGAAGTGTTTAGTATCAGAGGGGTAGCCGTGTTAGTCTGGATCTGTAAAAGCAGCAAAGAATCCTGTGGCACCTTATAGACTAACAGACGTTTTGCAGCATGAGCTTTCGTGGGTGAATACCCACTTCTTCGGATGCAAGTAGTGGAAATCTCCAGGGGCAGGTATATATATGCAAGCAAGAAGCAAGCTAGAGATAACGAGTTTAGTTCAATCAGGGAGGATGAGGCCCTGTTCTAGCAGTAGAGGTGTGAAAACCAAGGGAGGAGAAACTGGTTCTGTAGTTGGCAAGCCATTCACAGTCTTTGTTTAATCCTGAGCTGATGGTGTCAAATTTGCAGATGAACTGAAGCTCAGCAGTTTCTCTTTGAAGTCTGGTCCTGAAGTTTTTTTGCT
>QXTE01000033.1:8923218-9159449 GCA_003942145.1 Platysternon megacephalum | reverse complement strand
GGTCACCGTCCTGCAGCAAAAAAACTTCAGGACCAGACTCCAAAGAGAAACTGCTGAGCTTCAGTTCATCTGCAAATTTGACACCATCAGCTCAGGATTAAACAAAGACTATGAATGGCTTGCCAACTACAGAACCAGTTTCTCCTCCCTTGGTTTTCACACCTCTACTGCTAGAACAGGGCCTCACCCTCCCTGATTGAACTAAACTCGTTATCTCTAGCTTGCTTCTTGCTTGCATATATATACCTGCCCCTGGAGATTTCCACTACTTGCATCCGAAGAAGTGGGTATTCACCCACGAAAGCTCATGCTGCAAAACCTCTGTTAGTCTATAAGGTGCCACAGGATTCTTTGCTGCTTTTACAGATCCAGACTAACACGGCTACCCCTCTGATACTTGACACTATGCAAGGCACTGCATTTAGCCGTATGGAGTGGAAATCCATCAACCTCATGAAGAAACTTGCACAAATACAGACAGATATCATCTTCCTTTCCAAATGCAAACGGATGGACATCATACCAAATGGACTAAAGGTAAAAAATCCACTGCTATCTACATACCACACAGACCACAGTGAGAGATTATGCCATACTCTATCAAAGAAACTGAGGAACCACCTGATCAGCATCCTATACAACAAACAGGAAAACATCAAAAAAGAGCTCTCCAACCTGGAGACTCTCATTAATAACCAAACTTCCATACAAACGGACTTCACTAAAATAAGACAGGAGATCTACATTACTCACTTCACCTCTCTACAAAGGAAAAAGGACTGTAAGCTGTCAAAACTCCTACCTGCTACGTGGGGCCACAACCGTGGTACCCCTAACCCACCCAGCAATATCGTCAATCTATCCAACCACACACTCAGCCCAGATGAAAAGTCTGTCCTATCTCGGGGACTCTCTTTCTGCCCTGCCACCCCCACCAACATGATACAGTTCTGCGGTGACCTGGAAGCCTACTTTCGCCGTCTCCGACTCAAAGAATACTTTCAGGACAACACTGAACATCGCACCGATACACAGTTACCCTCCCACCAACAGCACAAGAAGAAGAACTCCACATGGACTCCCCCTGAGGGTCGAAATGACAGTCTGGACCTATACATCGAATGCTTCCGCCGACGTGCACAGGCAGAAATTGTGGAAAAACAACATCGCTTGCCTCATAACCTAAGTCGTGCAGAACGCAATGCCATCCACAGCCTCAGAAACCATCCTGACATTATAATCAAAGAGGCTGATAAAGGAGGTGCTGTAGTCATCATGAACAGGTCTGACTACCAAAAGGAGGCCGCCAGACAACTCTCCAATACCAAATTCTACAGGCCACTTCCCTCAGATCCCACTGAGGAATACACTAAGAAACTGCATCATCTACTCAGGACACTCCCTACACTAACACCGGAACAAATCAACATACCCTTAGAGCCCCGACCAGGGTTATTCTATCTACTACCCAAGATCCACAAACCCGGAAATCCTGGACGCCCCATCATCTCGGGCATTGGCACTCTCACTGAAGGACTGTCTGGATATGTGGACTCTCTACTCAGACCCTATGCCACCAGCACTCCCAGCTATCTCCGTGACACCACTGATTTCCTGAGGAAACTACAATGCATTGGTGACCTTCCAGAAAACACCATCCTAGCCACCATGGATGTAGAGGCTCTCTACACAAACATCCCACACACAGATGGAATACAAGCTGTCAGGAACAGTATCCCTGATGATGCCACAGCACAACTGGTTGCTGAGCTCTGTGCCTTTAACCTCACACACAACTATTTCAAATTTGATGACAATATGTATGCTTTTGAAGTGTTTGAATCTCTAGTAAATATTTTACTGTAGCGTTCTATGTGGTCAATATTCTGCTTTCCCTACTGATGTGGCAAAATCTGGGCCGATGTGAGGGGAAGTGACTGTAAATGAAGTCACTGTAATTTTGTTCTCATGATTAGAACTGTAAAGAAAAATTCTCACTGAAGGCAAAAACCACATAAACATGATATTTCCATGGATTTGGAAGATATCACTACCACATTTTGCTCTTTGCCTCCAGAATTTTTTTATATGAAAAGTTTTTTTCTGACAAGCAGAAAATTATTTTTGTATATGAGTGCCCCTTAAGAGAAAGAACAGTATTTCAACACAGTTTTATTCACACAGCTTACTTAACCTTATTCAAAAAGCTCAGTAATTATCCTTGCTACATAAGTAAATCAAAGAGAGGATTATTACATTTGTTTGTCTCTCTGTTTGCTTTTGAAATAGAAGACTTGGTAGGCTATTTATATCAACTGCACAATGGAGCTCCTTCTCTCAGAGAGTGCTTCATATCCTGCTTGTAGAATCACAATGTTTTGCTAAAAGATATGCTCTAGGAATTATTTCTGGGAAGTTTTATGACTTGTGCTATACAGGGGATCAGATTAGATCATAATAGTCTTAGAATCTGTGAATCCACAAATACATTAAAATTAGTATCTTGACATCGGAAACTGCAAAGATGGTCATTTTGTTGCTGCAGACTATTTTTCATGCCAGTATGGTGAACGTTGCTCTAGCTTGCACGTGTTCTGGTGCATTTCTGCTTCCCAAGAATGGTAGAGTCCACTTGGTAGAGTCTCCCTCCTAAGTGAGTATGTGGCCCACCTTAGGATCAATGGGCCCTGGATTTGTGCTCTTTAGGTTAATGGCAGGTCTCATCCTTTTGCTTGCAGGTCATCTCGCATTGTACTCAATAGCTAATGTATAGTACCTTCACTTAGTGATTCGGTGAATAAATGACTATACTGTCCCACAGTACTTTAAAGGAATCAAGAAGCAACCAGCTTCAAAAAGAAACTAACATTTTATTCAGAAAAAGGGTAGATTGAAATTGAGAAAGGATTCTCTTTAGGAATCAGGCATAAAAAGAAAAAGCATGATACCTAATCAAGGATATTGGATTTGCAAATAATTAGCCAGCCCTACAGCAATAATCATGTCCCCTCCATTGAAATAAAGAACAGAAAAGGTAAGTGGGTGATATCCCAAAGTGTTCCCACTAATCTTAGGTGGGCACACACTGTCACTTGCTTTGGAATGATTATTAATATAACAGGCCTTACCATCACTTGTGTGTAGCGGTGGACATTTGGCACAACTCTTTTAAACTGTGTGTGCCGTCACTTGCTCGACCTGGGGCTTGAGTTCCTCACACTAGATCTTTGCTCATCCTAGAGCCCTTTCATAAAATACACATTCTGTTGTGGCGTAATTTCACTGTAAGGCAGACAGATCACCCTGGGGTTGTGGAGAAGGTCTGGCCTTCCCCTGGCTTCCAGTGTAAAAGAGGCCTAAGGTGTGAGACTGGTATTTGATCCTCTCCTGGATTGTGTAGCCCTGTGCTCCCTTCCCCATGCTCCTGTATGTCCAGGACTTGGAACAGCCATTCTCCTTTCTTCCTGTGGTTCTGGCTTGTAGCTGATTGGGGGCCAGGCTCCATTTCCTGCATGATACCTTCTGCTAGCAGACTGGCTAGTGGATATATATACCACAGGGTGACACTCCCCATGAAGGCTGGCACTTATGGTCACTGAGGATTCCCTCACCAGAAGGTAAATGATATTCATACAGAAGAAAGAGTTTGCATTCCCCTGAAGAGCTTATTTGGGCTTGTGCACATAGATGGATGGTCCCAGCCACATGTAGGTTATGATGGACCTGTATTTGGCTGCGATAGCATGTCTGTCAGCCATCAGACTGTTAACAATTGCTCCTCTTCCATGGCCTGACCTTCACAGGACATCTGTATCTCAAACATCCAGGTTAATCAGAACTTTGGGATCCAAATGATCCTTCTCCTTTCAGGAGGTTCCTGATACACTGTCAGTTCAGGGTTACCAGACAAACATTTTATGTTAAGTGCCATATTCCCAGCTGTTACTTATTTTCCAGTACATTTTGCTGCTTCTGGGCTACCATATTTCAGAAGGCTCCCTAAAGTGTTAGCAATACTTACTCCTTACTCCTTATTCTTTTATATTGAATATCATTTCATGGAAGTCCTCTCTGGGACAGCTTAGTGTGATAGTATGGCCACCTCCCAGGTGTCCCCTCTTTGCCTCAGAGTGGCCCTACAAGTGGCTCCCTGCTTTAATTTTCCTCTTTAAAAGGTTTCTTCAATAACTCACAAACCCTTCTGTCTATTCACCGCCCTTCTTGGAATTCTGGTTAATTAAATTAACAAACATTCAAAATAAAGTTCTGAAGCCCATTTGTTTACCACCTTATCAGGTCACTCCCTAACCTTTCCTGCCTGGGTCTTACTCCCCAAGTTCCTGGTTTCTTTCCTGGAGCCTACTCACTCCCAGCAGCCTCTGTACTCCACTCTGAAAAATCTCTCTGAAAATCACCCCCTACAGCTTCCCAATGCTCTTTATAGGGGAATCAGCTGATCCCTGATCAGGTGTGCCTCCTTAGTAGTTAGGGTTGGCTTGCCCCAGGCCTCTAGCCCTTAAGGGGACAAGCCATCCAGTTACACTTACATTAAATCCAACCTGTCTAAGAAACCTCAGCACCTCTAGTTGACATTTTGTATTCTGAAATTGACAATTTATTTGCATATTTTCCTTGAAGAATATATTTTAACCCTCGTTTCATTTGCATTTACATACTTTAATTTATCAACAATCAACTGCAATGAACCATTTCATTTTAAAGTAGTTGGCACATTAAAACATCAACAATTATCCAAAGTTACCACACAGTGGCACAAGAGAGATTGTATTTCCTTTCCTAAGTGTAGAATAAATGGAAGTATAACTATGTGCTAACTGTGGTGTAATGTTTATTTTTGAATGGCATGCAGTATATGTTGATGGCATGACAATTAGAAAAGTCTATTGCTGCATTTGAGAGTTGTCTTTATCCACCAGCCATACAGAGTTTCTATGGGGCTGAACAAGGTCCAACTTACATTTCCACTTTTCCAGAAATGTTGCACCACTTTTGACTAGACAGGGGGCACACAACAAAATTCAGTTTCAGATTTCCATGACCCCAAATTTCAGGACGGAACAAATCCAGTGTTTTAGCTCAGGCCCATCTTCAAAGCTAATGCCAAAGAAAATGTCCTTGCTTGTTATATATCATAAGGAAGGGCAGTCTCAACAAAAATATGCAGACGCATTATAAGCACTCCAGAATTTGGGAGTGTTCAGATACAGGGGTTTTATTTGGATTAATATAAATAAGGAATATTTTGGAAAATTTGGATTGAGGTTTGGATTTCAAAATACATTTAAAGTTCTAGGTTGTTCAGAAGTAGGTTTTGGTTCAAGTTCTGTAACACTATTTTAGGGAAACATCATAGAATTTCATTCCATCCTTTCAGTGGATTTCCGTTATGAAAGAATATAACAAGATATATTCATTCCTATCAGAATCCTCCCACAGGTCTTCTGATGTAGTTACTTTGTAAAGATATCTGCAAATCATCTGTCACTTTTGCTGATCTCTCTAATTTGTCTTGTGGCTAAGTGATATCCTCTACTGAGAAAAATGGGAATCCTTGCTTGTGCTGTACTAGAGGTTTCCCACATCAGTCACCAACTCCCTAAAGCTTGCTTTAAGTGATATGTGGGTTGCTCCTTCTGCCTCTTATTGATTTCAGGTTTGACGCAGCCTGTGCTGAAATGGGCATTCTATTTTTGTGTAAATTATCTCTGTCATCTCAAGATGAATACATGAGCTATAATGCAGACAAACTAATAGGCAAAACAATACAAAGCATATTTTAGGCTTAAAATTAAAGTTCATGGTCATTGAGAAGTCAACTGTTCAACTCTTATCTTTTAAAAAGTTTCATAGACTTAGTACAACATAAGCAACAAAAGTGAATATAGCTAAATCAAAACACAAAACAAAATGCAGTCACACACAAAAGAAATAAGAGTGCCCTGTCTTAAGAGGCCAGAGGTGATTATAGGGCAGGGTAATGGTTGCAAGGATAAGTATTTATAATACAATTACAGTAAAAGCACATCAGGACCTCAAAGACTTGAACCCATGATCCTGCCCCACTGAAGCCACCGATAAAGCTGTGAGTTTAAAAGGAGAAAAGAAATCAGTCTCCACTACCCCCAGAAGAGTTGGAATTCTCTCCTGCCACCACAGCAGCACAGCAGTGGCAGCATAGATTGATTTATTTGGATTGGGCCGGGGGAGGGTGTACTGCCCAACATTAGTTTATTGAAGAAGTAACGTTTATTGATGGAGTAGCCCAATTTAAATTGATTTGGGTGTGTTAGGGAGCAACTTTAATTGAGGTTTCTGATTTCAAGATTGGGATCTTGGTGCCCATGTAAAGAAAGGTACTCTCCCAACAAGAGGGTACCGTGGCCCTTATTGGGAGAAAGATTTATCCCTTTGCTCAGTAGGTTCTGGGTTAACTTTGCAAAGCCTGGGCATAGTCATGGTTAATTCCCCTTTCATAACAGAATTATCACGTGCAGCCAATTGTTCTTGGCAGAATTTACAGTACAGATGCATAGTTTTAACAGTAATATACTATAAAAAAGAAGTGATTGATCTTTTTTGACTTATTTATAATGGTATCATACTCTAAAGTAATAGATGGAATAGCTCCTGCAACCTCATCTTCCTGAGTAGCCAACCAACCCTTTACTCTTCTTGTCAAACCCCGTCATATCCTTTTTGCTTAGCTGTAAACTAAATACTCTGCAGAACAAGTATCATTTGCATGTAATTCTTGTTTTTCCACTATCAATGGCAGTAGTTTTAGGAGAATGATTAATTAGGGTTGTTCAAAGGTAAGGCTACTCTGTTTAAACTCAAGTTCTGGAGGTACATATATATATATATATATATATATATCTCACACACACACACATATATATCACGGAAAGATATACCTTTTCTCTTATATGGAGCTTTAGAAGATCCCCACTTAATTTCAGTATTACAAGAGTTATTATTGGACTGAAAATTTTGTTTTGAACAAATACTGGCAACTGAAATCTATTATTAAAAATAGCTGGACATCTTTTTTGTCCAAAAATGTTGATGGATTACCAGTTAAAATAAGTGTGATTTTTACCTGAAAAAGAACTGAGAAAAGATTACATGATTTGGCTCTTTGTGAATTTTACATTGCAAAGTATCTATTAACCTTTGTCCTTCAACCAGCCCCTCTTGTATCAGTTACTTACAAGTTGAAAATTGGTTTCCAGTTTGATTACAGGTAATTTTATAGTCCAGTTTCTAACTTTCACCATATTGCTAGAGGCTAGTCTCCAGTAAATTTGTGAAGTACAGATTATCAATTGCTCTCCCTTCCTCATCTGAACTGCAGACTATTTCCCATCTTCAGCTTTTATAACTCCTTAGAAAGGACAAATGCACCATTTTAAGTTATGAGCGATAGTTTACTTATCCCTTTCCCATAATACCAAATCAAGGAGCTATCCAATGAAGTTTGAAAAAGGCACATTTAAAATGGACAAAAACAAAACTTTTTTCTCTAGTGCAAAATTAATCTGTGGAGAATCCTGCCACAAAATACTGTAGAGTCCAAGAATATTAAAAAAAGATTAAACTCTTAAACGCACAAGAACATACACAGATCTAGCATGGACCAATTTAAAATTGACAGGGATTAGAAGAATCCTTCCCTCTAGATAGATTATTCAATAATTGTGTATTACTGCAATTCTAGCACTTTCCTCAGACTCTCCAGGAGGTTGGATACAGGACTAGGTGAACCTCTGGCCTGACCCAGCATAGCAGTTCCTATGTTTCTATTTTCTTAAACAGCAATTGTCAATTCTTGCTGCGTTCTCTACATCTAGTTAGATGGCAACACTCTATATCATAGAAAAATGACTAAGGTTCTCTCTTCACAATTAAACCCCCTCTGAACTGTGAGGCTATAGAGTGATTTCCCATGCATTTGGGAGGTAAGCGCATATTAAGTTCAGATTTTTTTTAACAAAGAACCTAGACTGTTATATGACCATTAAGATTAGAATGCACATTTAAAATAATAGAAGGTAGAAGAGTAACAATAAAAATAGCTGATTGGGAAAAGTAAGAGTTGTAAATTCATCTACCTCCCACATCTAGCATCAGGCACAAAGGAAAAACAAAAAGATATAAGCATAACTTTTCTAAGTAAAGCTTGTCTTCTCTAGCCAACATGAGAGAGTTAGGGACAAGGCATTCCTAGGGAGATGCAACTGCGCTGGTGCCTGGAGCCGCCCCTGGTGTTGGATCATCAAAGGCAGCCTCATGGACTGAGGGAAGGGGATGCTCGAGGGGAAGTATCCACGCATGCAGGTGGGCATGCTATGTTTGCTAGTGGGACAGTCAGCAGTGCTGTGCGGCAAGTGGTCAGTGAGGTTGTTTCTGAGGTTGTTTCCGCAGCATTGCAGGGCTTCCAGAGTGTACGAGATCACCCAGAACCAGGATGTTCTTCTCCACTGAACACAAGAAATGGGGGTAATGCTGATTCCAGGGGTGAGTGTGATCTGCAGCAGACACCGGTTGGGGGGATGGTTGGCACAGGTGATACCCTGCCTTGCAATGTGGCAATGGGTGGTGGTTGCAGGGGCCTCAGAGAGGTGTGGGGTTTGGGCTCAACCTGTCCCTCCTCGAGTTACCTGTGGGGGACAGGAGTGGGCCTAGTGGGGTAGTAACCCCAAGGAGTGGGAGTCCCAGAAGCCACAGCAGACCCGCTTGGCGGGTGCACTCCCGGTGGGGACACTAATGGTATTACACAGATGCTGCAAGCTAATTTACAGTTGTTGCGGCAACTTCAGGCATCTAGGTGTGAGGGGTCTGGATGGGGTGACAGGGTAGACCCAGCATGGGCTCCAGTTAGAAAAGTTGGTGGGGCAGGCCCCCTGCATAGGTATGAAAGCCTGTGTTGGGAATGAAGCCCTGGGCACATTTTGACTCACTGGCCGTTAGGAAATATAACTTCATGGGACAGAGTAGAGGCTCCTGGGGGAGTTGTGGGGGAGCAGGGCACTGTGGATACCCCTCCAGGCAGTCCTGAGTATGGCTATGCCAGGGTGGCTGACCCAATGGGAGTTCACCTGCTCAGTATAACTAAGGATAAAATCCTGAGAGGCGAATACATAGACATATTATCCCTGTTGCACAGGGAGGTGTTGGCAGAGAGTAACCATGGGCAAAGCAAACAAAACAGGGAACTGCCCAAGCAGCCAAGAGTACCTAGAACATGGGGAAATTGGGAGGCTACCTTCCTTATTTATGTGAATGTTGTAGTACAGGCTTACCCGGAGACAAGCCCTGCCTTGTTTAAGTATATGGACATAATCAGGCGGGCATGCACTATGTTTGGGGGCATGTCCTGGTTTAATTATGATGAGCAGTTTCGATTAAGAGCAGCAACACAAACTGGGATCCTGTGGGACATACTTCATCACACACTGTGGTTGGAGTGGATGACGCCAAGGGGGACAGGAGCTCACACAGACAGTGGCTTATTCATCCCACAGCAAGCTCAGGAGGGGCCGGAGTCACGTAATAATATTTGCTGGTCATATAATGATGGTGGTTGTTTTTGCAGCATCTGTAAATTCAGGCACGTTTGCGAGACATGAGACATGTTTTGGGACCCATTCAGCCTGTTCTTGCCAGAGCGGTAAGGGACGATCACAAGGAGAAAACAGGACTGGGGGTGGCTCAAGGGCCAACCACAGGTTTGGCTTAGTTGGAACAGGCTCTGGGACACAGAACGCAAGCTGGGGAGGGGGATGCGCTGGGGGTAGTGCAATGGGCATGGGCACCAATGCCAGGTAGGCCAGATGTGTTAAGGGTTCTCCTATGGGTTACCTTAACAAGGCCAATGGGGCATATTTACTGTGGGATTTCAGATCCCCTTTGCGGGGAGTAGGACTCATGTGATGTCCAAAAATTTAAAGTCAGTAACTGGGGTGGGACATATTGTTCAAGAGAATATTACACAGGAATTAAAGGAGGGAAGGGTCACTGGGCCATTTGGCCAATTACCTACAGAAAACTTGAGGGTTCCCTGGGTTTGATCCCCAAGAAGACTCCAGGGACATACCGATTAATTCATCTTCTGTCGTACCCACAAGGTGGCTTTGTTAATGATGGGATAGACCCGGCGCTGTGTTCCATGCGCTATTCCTCCAGTGATGAAGCCATGCGTATGGTTAGGTCTTGTGGCCCAGGGGCACTAATGGCTACGTGCGATATCAAGTCTGCTTTTTGACTGCTGCCGGTGCACCCATTGGACTTTGACCTCTTGGGTTTCTTTTTTGAGGGACAATTTTATTCTGACAAGGCTATGCCCATGGGCTGTGCAGTATCCTATTCAGCATTTGAAAAATTTAGTACAATGTTGCACTGGGCAGTGGTGCGGGCAGCAGGACTATGCCAAGTAGTGCATTATTTGGATGACCTACCTGGGAATCGATCTGGACACCAGGGAGGGCATATCGCGGCTCCCTCTGGATAAGCTTCAAGAGCTATTGGGATTGCTCAGGAGAGCATTAGGAACCAAAAAAACTCATACTGCGAGACCTGCAGTCTATTCTGAGGCACCTGATCTTTGTCTGCAGGGTTGTTGCCCCAGGGAGGGCATTTTGTGCCCGGATGGCAGCGGCAACAGCAGGCATAGCCAGGCCACACCATTACATACAAGTCACTTGAGAGATAAAGGAGGATTTGAAGGTGTGGGAACGTTTTTTGAGTCACTTTAATGGGGTATCATTGTGGAGGGAGGAATGGCTGTTACAAGGGGGTTTAAAAATCCATAGGGATGCTGCAAGGGGCAGGGCCAATGAGAGTGGGGGGAAGCCGGTACAAATTACCGGGGCCCGGTGGTCCGGAATGGGGCCCGGCTTCCCCGGCTTCCCCCCCTCTCGTCAGCCCCGTTTAGCCAGTCCGCCCTTCCCATGGGGCCTGAAAAAATTCTGGGCCTGGCTCCCCCCCCCCCATCGGCCCTGTTTAGCTGGTCCGCCATTGCTGGGGGGCCCGAAAAATTTTTTTCACCGGGGCCCAAACCTGCTCTCGGTGGCCCTGGCAAGGGGTACAGGTTTCGTGGTGTTTTATCAAGACAGGTGGTGTGCCCAAGAATGGCCTGCCATATGGATGCAAAACAGGGTTTTGTGTGTGATGTGACTTTCTTGGAATTTTTCCCCATATTAGTTGTGGTTATTTGGGTGCTTCTGGTGCGACAACATGGCAATGGCACAGGTTATCAATCGCCAAACTTCTAGATCGCACAGGGTATTGAAGTTGGTGAGGGCATTTGTTCTACAATGTTTAAACCTCAACATCTGTTTTTCTTCCAAGCACATGCCGGGCATGGAATGGCATAGCAGACGCCTTGTCTCATTTCCAGTTTGACAGATTTCGTGAGCTTGCACCAGGAGCTAGCAACGAACATGAGCAAATGCCGCTGGCTCTATGGAAACTCAGCATATGATGTAGTCGGTGGCATGGAGATTCTTGGCTCTGGGCACACAGCTGAGTTATGCAAGAAGTTGTTTTTTAATGAGTTCTTTCGATTTAAGGCTCCAGAGTGCTGGTCATCTATACTGCCCATCGTGGAGAGTGGGTGTTGCACTACCTGGTCGAGGACAACCCAGCAGCTGGTGCCCCTTGACGATACTGGCATGGTGCAAGGGACAATGGGACCTTTCGGGAGAATGGGACTTCACCTATTGGGGCTGCTATATGAAAGGTCATTGAGAGATGTCTGGGAACCCGACTGGGTTGGGAGGAAGGCAGCCAAGCAAATTGCTGGTGCCTCCTTGTGGTGGATGTCCAGTGCTGGTACTCCATAGGGAAGGCATCCAGCGACCAGATAAATGGCCTGGTAAAGGACTTAAAAGTAGGTGCTGGATAAAGGAACAGAATGGGAGAGGAGGGTTAGGGACTCCTATGATTGGTAAGGCAGGGAGCTAACCCCCCCACTATTTTAAATATCATTTGAGATGAAATGCAATGCATTTCCAATTCCACTTTACATACACTAAATTTTATTGTTTAAGACAGAAGCTTATTGGAAACCAGAATATTTTGTTTTTATTTATTTGGTGGATTCATTTTTTCAATTAAATCAAACATTTAGATTTTCAGCTTTTAAAAAAAAACAAAAACACAACATTATTGGAGTAGATCAAGACACAAGATAGATTATTGAGAAGGTTGAAAAAAATAAGGCAAAAATCTACAAATCTGCATTTTATTAAGAACATTATTTTTACACTTTTCCAAAACTATTGATAACAAAGATTCTTTAAAAATATTAGTAAAAGCTTCACCTCATTGAAGTCAAGGAGAGTTTCACAATTGACTTCAATGGAGCCAGGATTAAACCTATCATTAGTTGTTTAAATCAAAGCCAGCCATACTGATGCAGATTTTTCAGTATTCCTAAAATGAACTGTACAGTCCATTAGTTCCCATCCTTCAATGAGTTATGTGCAAGCAGGTCCCTGTGTCAATATGGAGTCCCTGTTTTAATGGAGCTCTAGGTAGGAGCATGGACCACATTGCAAGATTGGGGCCTTAGTCTGCTAACAGAGATCCCTAACCCTCTAGTTGCCTTTCTGGCAGGACATCTTGCTTCTCTCTCTCACTATATATACTTTTTTACTCTCATATGCTAGATCATTGATAAATGTTTCTGAGATAAACTCATTTTAAACAAGCAGAATCATTCTGTTAATGGGATAAGCATCGCTATAGCTCTCTCCTGTTTCATCTCACCCCCTTTCTTTCTTTATAGACAAGTTCCAACTAAAGACCTGTTGTTGTTTTTGTTTGTTTGGTTTGTTTTTTGCTATCTTGCACTTTTTCAGCTCAGATATCAATGTTTTTATTGCTTCCCCTCTAGGTAATACAAGTTGTCTGCCTCTTGTACAGCGATGAACGCTTCCTACCTTTGTTATATGTTCAGCTTCCTTCCTCAGGTAAAGTGGTGGATTTTAAAACAGCAACAGTCAAATATTTTAATTTAAAATGTTGATGGATCAATGAGTATTTTTTCTAATGCCAAGTGACCCCACTGTAGTCTGATTTATATTACTTACGATCCACTTTTCAGGATCAAGAGCTTGATAGTTGGAATTTTGCAGGTATAAAATATCTTGCAGATTAATTCAACAAACAGTTGCCATTTTTACCCAAATGTGGGATTAAAAAATGTCAACTAAAAATGCAAACATAGTCATTTTCATTTAAACAGACCCATAGATTATATTTATCTTTAGAACAAAGGTTTGAGTTACAACAAATTTCACTTTGGAGCAGCAAGTCTCTAAGACTTTGTTTACTTAAGCAGGTGCTTAAGTGCTTTGTTAGATGAGATTATTTACGTTTAAAGTTAAGCAAATGCTTAAAGGCTTAATAAGTGTGCATATATATTAGACATGCTTTGTACAGGCAACTGCATATCTAACTTGTTTACAAATCAAGACTTATTTGCAAGTCGATGTGCTAAAAATGTTGTATTCAATGGTGGAAATTAAACACAAGAAGAATCAGAAATGACCAATTTAAAACTTTTAGTATGCAATGCTATAATTATTAGGGCTGTTGATTAATTGCAGTTAACTCACACGATTAACTCAACAAAATTAATCGCGATTAAAAAAGTTAATTGCGATTAATCGCAGTTTTAATTGCACTATTAAACAATAGAATGTCAATTGAAATTTATTAAATATTTGGATGTTTTGCTACATTTTCAAATATATTGATTTCAAAACAGAATACAAAGTGTACACTGCTCACTATATTATTATTTTTATGACAAATATTTGCACTGTAAAAATGATAAACAAAAGAAAAGTATTTTTCAATTCACCTCATACAAGTACTATGCAATCTCTCGTGAAAGTGCAATTTACAAATGTAGATTTTTTTTTTGTTACATAACTGCACTCAAAAACAAAACAATGTGAAACTTTAGAACCTACAAGTCTACTCCGTCCTACTTCTCATTCAGTCAATAGCTAAGACAAACAAGTTTGTTTACATTTACGGAAGATACTGCTGCCCACTTCTTATTTACAATGTCACCAGAAAGTGAGATCAAGCATTCGCATGGGATGTTTGTAGCCGGCATTGCAAGGTATCTACATGCCAGATATGCTAAACATTCATATTCCCCTTCATGCTTTGGCCACCATTCGAGACGACATGCTTCCATGCTGATGATGCTCATTAAAAAAAATGTGTTAATTAAATTTGCGACTGAATGCCTTGGGGGAGAATTGTATATCTCCGGCTCTATTTTACCTGCATTCTGCCATATACACCTCTACCCCGATATAATGCTATCCTCGGGAGCCAAAAAATCTTACTGCGTTATAGGTGAAACCGCGTTATATTGAACTTGCTTTGATCCGCCGGAGTGCGCAGCCCCCCCCCCCCCCCGGAGCACTGCTTTACCACGTTATATCCGAATTCGTGTTATATTGAGTCGCGTTATATCGGGGTAGAGGTGTATTTCATGTTATAGTAGTCTCAGATGATGATTCAGCATGTTGCTCATTTTAAGAACACTTTTGCTGCAGATTTGACAAAACGCAAAGAAGGCACCAATGTGAGATTTCTGAAGATAGCTACAGCACTCGACCCAAGGTTTAAGAATCTGAAGTGCCTTCCAAAATCTGAGAGGGATGAGGTGTGGAGCATGCTTTCAGAAATATTAAAAGAGCAATATTCCGATACAGAAACTACAGAACCCGAACCACCAAAAAAGAAAATCAATCTTCTGCTGGTGGCATCTGGCTCAGATGATGAAAATGAACATGCATCAGTCTGCACTGCTTTGGATTGTTATCAAGCAGAACCCATCATCAGCATAGACGCTTGTCCCCTGGAATGGTGGTTGAAGCATGAAGGGATATATGAATCTTTAGCGCATCTGGCATGTAAATATCTTGCAATGCCGGCTACAACAGTGCCATGCTAACACCTGTTCTCACTTTCAGGTGACATTGTGAACAAGAAGCAATATCTCCTGCAAATGTAAACAAACTTGTAAGTCTGAGCGACTGGCTGAACAAGAAATAGGGCTGAGTGGACTTGGAGGTTTTACATTGTTTTATTTTTGAACGCAGTTTTTTTGTACATAATTCTATATTTATAAGTTCAACTTTCATGAGAAAGAGATTGCACTACAGTACTTGTATTAGGTGAATTGAAAAATACTATTTCTTTTGTTATTTACAGTGTAAATATTTGTAAGCATAAATAAATATAAAGTGAGCACTGTACACTTTGTATTCTGTGTTATTATTGAAATCAATCTATTTGAAAATGTGGAAAACATCCAAAATATTTAAATAAATGATATTCTATTATTGTTTAACAATGCAATTAATTGCGAATAATTTTTGTAATTGTGCAATTAATCACAATTAATTTTTAATCGCTTGACAGCCCTAATAATTATATTGTTGACTAGTATATGCTCGCTAGCATATATACATATCATATTCATAATATATATAATCCACACCATATGTGTGTGTGTATATATATTTTTAGATACACACACACACACACACACATTAGTATGCATTAAGTGCAAATAGCATTAAGCACAGATATTATAGCAGTTACATGGCCTAAATTGGTCTATGATTTTTATATAGCCCTGCTCACTTATGCCAAGTATCCTATAGCCCCTGGCATTCACTGAAATAAGTTTTGACATGAGCAAATAGGGAAGCTGTCAAGATCAGGACAGATGAGTGCTTTACCACAGAAGTAGAAGGAGAGTTACTCTCACAGGTCTATATTGAGAACAAGATATATGATTGTTCTACCCTAGAACGAACCTGGGAGGTGGCTTCATGCCATTTGGTACCTGAAATGTTCATGCTCAGAACAAGAAGATAGGAGGTACACCAGGGCACCAGAAAAACAAGGTAGAAAGATGATTGATTAAATCTGTTTTCAGATGACGTACACAGAACCTTTTACTTATAAATAGATAGAGTATACATTGGGAGGGCATAAATAGGGTATACATAGCAACTTTCAGTTTCAGGGACTTTGATGAGAAAATATAATATCAATATATTAAGAGCCAAGAACTAAAGAAACCTGAAAGTGCCAATGTAGTTTGTTTCATAATTAAAGTTATACAGAATAACAAATCTAGAAAGGGTAGGCTATTGAAAAGGAGCATAAGATTAGTTCTAATTAATTCTCCTACACCTCAGTTCTCCTGACAATCAGTAACAACAACAACAACAAAATCAGGGAAACTCTTCAGCTACAAATCTCCTCAATCTAGTTTCGTATCCATCTGAAAATGATTACAGCAACAACTCTTTAATCAAGCCTGCCAGTCATCATCATTAGTTAAGTAAGACTTAAGCACATTCAGAGTCTATAATGCTTCATACTATATGTATATTTCCCCCAAACTAATTTTTCCAAGGTGTTGCTATTATTATTTCTTTGTGGCAGGTTTGCCTTTCAGGGATTGGTAACCAATACCTGCTAGTTCATGAGTTTGTCAACATTTTTTCTTCCCCAAATACTACAAATCAGTGGAATCCACTAATCAGCTTCCTCAAAAATAGCAGGTTCACTCTGAGCTAGATGTGGCCACTTAAACACAGCATTTAATAAGGGGCAGTGCAGAGGCACACTGCTGTAAGAAGTATTCTTCCTCAGCAATAGCTCCCAGAGTTCACAACATGCCTACTGCTCTATCCTTTTGTGTGCTGCAGCCCTCTCTACCATGCCCCCCTCTTGCCATTTGGGATGCTGTCTGACCCCAGGTTAGTAGGGCTGGGACAGTCCTTGTGCAACTCTGAAAAACACAGAAGCTGCAATTCTGCCTAACCCCTACACAGCCTTTGCAAGGGTAGGAAACATTCTGTATATCCAAAATCCCTGTACAAATGTACCATCTTTTCTGTAAAAAAAGAAAGGGAAAACTGGAAGAACATATAATAGATACTTACCAGCTGGGAGAGAGAAAAATGCAGCTCCTAAGAAAATGGCTACTTTAGGGCTGCAGCTGCTTGGCTCTGCCAGATTTAAAGGACAAGCCTTTTTAGGCATGCTGGGAAAAAATATTTGTTTTAGAGGCCAAGCCTGCACTGGGGAGAGTGAACAGGGACCAGGAAGTCACCAAAGAAGGTGTTGTGTCTATCATACTTCTAAGTGTTAGGGCTAGACAGAATCTGCCCTGTAATGAGGATAATTGCCAGGGAAAATATTAATAATTAAGGCACAGAGGGTTAGATTCAGCAGGGAGATTTAGGCACCTACCTCTCTTTAGAGCACTGAAGTCTGACATTTAGGTTGCCTAATGCTTTGGGTACCTATGGACTTTAGACACCTGAAATTCCACTGGTAAGAACTCACACAGCCGGTGAGAAAAACTAGATCTAAATCCCCACCTGCCTTGTGTGCACACAGAGACTTGAACCCAGATCTTCCAAGACAATGCTCTCACCACTGAGCTTAGCATTCTGAGGCAGGTAGCTCTCAATCTGTCCCGTAGAATCTGTCCCCCTGTATATAAATAATTAAATATTCATTGGACCAGAGAGAGTGAAAATGACTAGAGGGGATTTGAACTTAATTCTCTCACAGAATGAGTGAGTTCTCTAACCAATAGGCTACTGGATATAAGTGGAGACCACTGCTGTTTTCCTTAAAAGAGGGATTAAATCCAAGTCTCCAGGATGGTATAGGCAAAAAGGGGAATAATTAAGGTTTAATTAGCAACTTCTATCTTGGCATTTGCTAACTTGATTGTGTTTGATTTTTCAAACTCGTAAATTTTTTAATCCTTAACTTTGCATTTTCTAATTTTTTATGGCTTAGTTTATTGATGAAAGCAAACTTGACTAATCTTAAATGAAGGGTTTGGGGTTTTGGTATTTCTGTGAATAGTTGTTTAAAATTACTTCATTTCCATAACAAGGAGAGAGATTTTTATGAGAGAGCTCTTTGTCCCATGGCATTGGAACAATTTGTATAGTGGGGGTGCTGAAAGCCATTGAACCAAACTGTAAAGCCTGTATATGATGGAAACGATTTCAAGACAGGGGGTGCTGCCACACCCCCAGCACCCTTAGGTCCAGCACTCCGCCTGTATCTATCTATGTACATAGTTAATAGCTAAGATGCCAGAAGATGGTGTTCAAGAATATGTAGCATAGTTCCTTGGTTTTGTAGGTCAATAAAAACCCTGTTGATGTGGTGAACTGCAAATGGCTTATTCTGTGCAGTAATTTACATCAGCTCATAACAGATAGCAGTGTAACTGAAAGAAGAATTTGTCCTTAGTTAATTAATTTTAGCCCCCAAAATAGGCTTGTCTAGTTTATTAACTGCAACAGAGTGGGGAGACTCAAATAGCACACAAGAGGAACTTCAAAGGGTGCATGAACCTTGTGCTTTAATTTCCCTTTTTTTCTTTTGTTTTATTTTAAACCATACCTGTTAGTTCCATCATTCTCAGGAAACAAATGTAGGCCCCAATCCTATAATCAGATCCATGAAGACAGAAAAGTCCCTGTGAAAAACCCCAGTGAAGTCAATGGGCCTCTGAGTGAACACAAGGGACTGCATGTGTAGATCTGATTGGAGGATCAGGGCCATGGCTAGCTCCTGAGCATGGTTAAACCCTTTGCATCATTTCCCTTTCCCAATAACTTACTCCTTGTGTTTGTAACTATTTTCTTCTAACTAGTTCTCCCTGTATTTACTCTACTCTTTGATCATAAATCCTGAACATTTGGATATTCTGTACCCTTATATTTGAGGTGTTATGTATCTTAAAAATGTATTGAAGTATATTCTTAACCTTATACATTGTCATTCTTTATCTGTAGTTCTATTTTAGCATTCAGCTAAGTAATTTATTTGAGTTGGGTTTGATATTTTACATTATTTCATGGCTGGAACCAATTGATCATTATTATTTATATTGCAGTAGCAGCTAGATGGGCCATGACCCCACTTTAATAGGTACTGTACAAATGTATGTGAAAAGACAGTTCCTGCTCGAAAGAGCTTACAGCCCAAGGCCCTGCTCCTGCAAACACATATGCAGGTGCTTTACTTTACGGTTGTGAATAGTTTCATTTGGACCAACTCACTGAAACTGTTCATGTGTATAAAGTTAAGTGTATACGTGTTTGCAGGATCAAGGCCTAAAAGACAAGATTAAACAGATGAGTGAAACAAATATTGGAGACTGGGGGGCAATGTCAGGGGGAAGGAAGCATTAGGTAACAGGAACAAGATGCTTTAGCATAGGCTAGTGTCATAAACATACAGCTACGGGTAGCATAAAATCCCTCCTTTACCTGTAAGGGGTTAAAAAGCTCAAATAACCTGCTTGGCATCTGACCAAAAGGACCAATAAGGGAAGAAGATCATTTCAAATCTGTGGGGAGAGGTTTTGTTTGTGCTCGCTTTGTTGTGCTCTCTCAGGACAGAGAGAGGGACCAGACAGGAAAAAAACCTCTCCTAAAACCCTACCTCAAATAAGCATCTTCTAAGATTACAAAAATTGTAAGTAAAGCAAGGAAATGCATTAGATTATCTTTTGATTTAGCTTGTGAATTTTCCCTATGCTAAGAGGGAGGTTTATTCATGTTTTTTGTAACTTTAAAGTTTTGCCTAGAGGGGAATCCTCTGTGTTTTAAATCCTATGACCCTGTAAAATTACCTCCCATCCTGATTTTACAGAGGTGCTTCTTTTACTTTTTTCTTATAATAAAGTTCTTCTTTTAAGAACCTGATTGATTTTTAGTGTCCTAAAACCCAGGAATTTGGTCTGTGCTCACTTTGTTAACCTATCGGTTGGTATATTATTCTCAAGCCTCCTCAGGAAATGGGGTGAAGGGGGTTGGAGGGATATTTTGGGGAAACAGAAACTCAAAGTAGTCCTTTTCTTGAATCTTTGTCTAACTCACTTGGTGGTGGTGGCAGCAATACCATCCAAGGACAAGGAAGAATTTGTGCCTTGGAGAAGTTTTTAACCTAAACTGGTAGAAATAAGATTAGGGGGTCTTTCATGCGGGTCCCCACATCTGTACCCCAGAGTTTAGAGTGGGGAGGGAACCCTGACATGCTAGCTGTGTGCACAATTTGTAACCAATCAGTAGCAGTAAACACAACCCACTATCTATCTCGCCATTATTGGATGACAGCTTTCTGTATGCCCCGAGGCAGAAGTGAATTTTAAGGAGAGGCAGGGAGAAGGAGAAGTTGATGGCTTCATGGATTTTGACAAAGAACTTTTCCAATGCATTAATGCATAGAATGGAAAGGGATGCAGAGGTGCTTGTATCACAAGTGGAGAACTGTCGATGTTAGCTAAGGATACTGACATACTTTAATTGGAGTAAATCAAAGACTACTTTTAATATTACAACACAGATGTTTACTTGTGCAAGAGTTGCATTCATTTATCATTGAAAGATTATACAAAGAATTTCAGTCATGATGATTTCCCAAGATGTACAGCTTCTTTCTTATTGTTAAAAACATCTTTCATTAGCAATATTTGGATTTAGTACTGTGTCATCAGAGGATGAAGTTAGCTTCAGGGAAACATGTGGAGGCTTCTATAGTCTTAACTTGGGTAACTTACTTTAGGCAGATAATCTTGCTTTGGTTACATTCTTGACCTTGACTAATTGACTTATTTAGGTTAGATTTAATTAAATATAAACACAATTTTCTTCTTCTGTTCTCTCTTCTGCCCAGCACAGAAAGCTCCTAATCTCATCAAAGTATGAATTAGTGCAGGTATCTATTTTCTTCTTAAGAGGTGGTCATATGTCTTGATTCCTCACTTACTTCATACCTCTTCTGGTGGCAACAACCCTGTTCAAGAATATAGTAGCTTCTCAACTGGCTGCTCATGCCATAATCATCATGGACAAAAAAATTCTGCTTTTAAGGTTTTTTTTATTTAAAGCACAGTGTGGCAAAGTAATTTCAGTGCCTTTGGCATACGTTATTTAGATTTGTTTTCAAGAATTAAAATTCAATAACTTCTTTCAGAAATAAAAATGCATGTTTGGTTACTTGACATCCCACGCCACAGCTGAAAAAGGAACTCCACAATTCTGGGGTGTCATTTTATGCATAACAAAATAACTGATCCACATTTTAATCATATGGCTCATTTAGCCAATGAGTAGCATTGTGTGACTATGAACAAAATGATCCTTTAAAAGGGATCAGGTTTGGTGAGAGTCAGAGAAAAGATCTTCTCATAAAGAGCTAGTTTGTCTAAGCCACACCACTATGAGTAGTTGTCTCTGCAGCACTTTTTAATGATGTAGCTGAATTATCTTAAAGAATTGAAACAAACCCACCATTGAAATGTTTATTGGATTAGTCTTGGTCCAGTTACATCCTAAATTAGATCACTATTTAGACTGGAAGTTCTTTATGGCAGGGACCATTTTTCTATGTGTTTGTATGGTGCCCCTATGTACTGCTACAATAAAAATCAAATATTAATAATAAAAATGAGGGAAGAGGAGCTGTAACCTAAAAAGGCCGATTCCACTGCCTTTCTCCCCTACTCACCCATATCAGGCATTTAATTGGTTCCAGTGCAGGGATTACAGGACTTCTACCATAAAACTTGCAACTCGGGTTCTCCTCAGCGTACCCACTAGACTCAGCGTACTCTGAGTCCTACCATCCTCCCCCCACAAAGGGGACAGAGGGTGCAGAAAGGTGGGGACGTTGGCCAACAAGGGCCACAAGGTCTGACCCTATCCCATGAGCCCAAGGCCCCATCATCAAAATTCCAGGCCTTTGACCTCTGGGCACCATTCATTTTATCCATTTAACCACACTGGAAACCAAACACAAGTTGCAACGAATCAACAACCCAACCAAGTAACTCGGGTAGATACCAAGTGCATTCCTACTTAACCCATTGTGGCTTGCAGGCACTGCAAGGAAAGCAAGAAACTGCCCAGTCCTCTGCAAATTGGCCTTTGGGAAAAAAATTCCTTCCTGATCCCCGAACAGGTGATTGACTAGTCCCACAGCATCTGCCAGGCTGGATTCCCCCACCTAGTCAGCGTGAATAGGTCACAGTTGCTGAAAATAGAGCCAAAAGAGGCCCCATATGGACCCCACTCAGGGTTAAATCCTGGGAGCTAGTTAATGCTGGACAATCCCCACTCCTCTTCCACCCCCAACAGACAATGGGTGCTAGAGATTCCAAGAGGGGGCGGCGTGGGGAGGCACCACCTGGTGAGCCTCAGTGAACTTCTCCTTCCCTCACTGCTGGGGCTGTCCCCTTTATGTTTCCCCCATCTGTTGAGGCACATGAATGGCATTTCTTATGGCACTCAGAACAAAGTGGCAGCAGGAGCAACACATTACATACATGTGTACCCAGATGACACCTTGGCTGGGATTTTTCAAACTCTGTGGAATTAGGGACTCAGATTTCATTGTATTTCAGTAGGCTGTGGGCACCTAACTGCCACAGACTCCTTTGAACATCCCTTTGCATAATCCCTTTGCATACTTCACAAATGTGGGGTATTGCATGCTGTTCCCCTGGTACGGCAGCCTCAAAGTTCTCTTCCCACTAGCCCCTTGGGTGTGTAGTTTCAACCACTGGGACACCCACCAGGAGTCAATGAAGACAGAGCTGGATGGAAATTTTTCACCTACATGTTTTTTCACTGGAAAATGCTGTTTCATTGAAATGGTGTGGGGTAAGGAGCAGGTTTCAATGAATTTCCCATTTTGAGAAAAAAAATTAAAAGACATTGTCAACGTTGTGAAAACCTCCTGTTTCGACATTTGCAGCATGAAAAAGTTCCACATAGGGACTTTTCATTTTGAAATTTAAGTTAGTTTTTAGTAATATATATATGGTCAAAATCAAAACAAAATTATTTGACACAACCATTTCAACTGACCCAGTCCAAAAATGTATTTATTTAGGATTTTCAGTTTGCAAAAATTTGAGATTTCAATGTTTTATCCCAATTTGGGACAAAATAGTCAAAATCTTGAACATTCTTACAGCATGTCACAACTGTTTGCCGCCCAGCTCTAATGACAGATACTCCACACACCAAGTGAAGATAGTTCTTCTGATAAGAAAAGGAATGGACATCACCTACTTGATCCAACACAGGTCAGTAGAGACCATAATACACAAAAAGAGGGAGGAAGAGTGTGTCTTTTAAAGGATTTAAAATGGTTCTATCTAACCTTCCTCTCCCCATTTTTATAGTGTGTGTGTTTATTCGTGTTTTCTATTCTTAAATCTCCTGCTTGTACAGAAATGCCTCTACTAAACTTTAGAGATTATCACCTACAATTTGTCTTTTTCCAAATTAAAGAATAAAAAGCAGATGTCATTCTGCTGAAATATTTTTAAACGGTTTCTACACTTAGGTTCTGTTTGCTTGTTTTCTGCTGTTTGGTTGCTATCAGTGGAACAGAAGCAATGCTATTTGATTCAGACACTGTGGCACAGTTTTAGGCAAGAGCCATTATTGTCTCTTTCTCCTCCTCTTAAATAGGTATGCACAGTTTTGTTTAAAAACATGTAGGAAGACAAGATCCCTGTACTAGGAGCTTACAGAACTATCATATGTTAGACAATTGTGCCCAAAATGATGTATGATTAGGGTCAAGAGAGTCCTGGGAGGGAATTAGTGATGGAAAACAATGCAAACAAAATTGAGATTGATTTGAAGGAGGCCAGGTGGAATGGGGGGGAATGTCTGCATAAAGCTGCAATGATTTAGTTGGATTGGTCCTGCTTTGAGCAGGGGGTTGGACTAGATGACCTCCTGAGGTCTCTTCCAACCCTAATCTTCTATGATTCTATGAAAGCAGCAGGAATATATGCATAATCAGCCTGTATTGTAGGTAGCTTAGGAGAAGTGGTGTGAGGGTTTAAATTTTGATGCTAGAACAAGTGAGAGATTTGAAATCTATGATAATAATAATAAGGCCCATCTCAGTTTCTTAACAGAACTTGGTCAGACCTCCACTTAAATCTACCTCTGCTTTCCGGTCCTTGTGTGGTCCTCACTGGAGACTACCAGTTGTGCTGATAAAATATATGGTGCTTTTGTGAGGTCAGCAACTGGCAGTTGTGGGGCAGATTCAAGTCTGCCTCAAAAAATCAGGTTTGAGCCAATATTCAAGACAGTTTTCCCACAGAAACAGAATGAAAGAGAAATAGAGTAAACTACTTGAGCGAAAACGTGATAAATATTACATAAAAAGGAGGTCTCTCATCACGTCGCTGCCTCACATTCCTGTACCGTTTGGAATCTAATGACACATAGAAAAGAGGTGGGGTGGGCTTTTAACCAAGTTATAAGAAGATTTTTAAACTTTGTTTTTGGATATTAGTGGTGGTGGTACTTCTCACTTAATGTAGATGCACTTAAACCTGTTCTATCCTCACTTAAATCAGTTTAGTTTAATTTAGTAATTTACTAGTACATACTAAACAAGGGTTAAATGGGTTTAAGTGCATCTACATTAGGAGGCATCACCTATTTAACTACACAGACTTCAAATTAATTTAGTTAAGACTGTACAACTTTTCCAATATATACAAGCCCTAAGTATTAGGACACAATTACAAATAGATGCACATTGGGTAAATGTCAATATGTATGTGTATAATACCACACTGAATCTGCTCATTAGGTTTGCTTCATTTGAACGTGCAATCAGTTTTCTCTTTTAAAAATAAAAAATCCCTGAGAAGGTGTGTGGGGAAAACCTACCTACAGAACAGGTGAGACATTTAATGAATGCTCCTAAGGATAGAGGGGTTTTTAACATGATTTTTCTGTGGAATTTTGTTGTAGAAAGGCATCAAGTAAAAAAAAAGTTTTCCAAAAGGCAAAGAACAAACACTTCTTTTAAACCTCTCATGCTGTTCTAAGTCTCATGAATCAGCACTATCTTGCTCAATAACACCAGCTTCCTGGGAATGGGGAGCGAGCGGAGGGCGGGGCCTCAGGGGAAGAGTCGAGGCAGGACCTTGGGGGGAATGGGGCATGGCCTCAGGGAAGTGGCAGGGCAGAGGTGTCCGGTTTTCAGCAATTAGAGAGTTGGCAACCCTACTGCCTTCCACCACACTTACAGCTCTCTGGCCTGACTTTTTCACAATATACACAGACATCTACAAACTTCAGATTGTATAGGAAATTCTATTTTCAAATTGGATGCCCAGATAACCTGCTCTGTCTGAGGAAATGTATGCATTATTTTTATTTATGGGAAACATTTAGTAGAAAATTAAAGTGCTATAAATATTTTGTGTGCAAGTGACAGGTGGCGAGTAGTGATATAAAGGGTTTAATATACAGGTTTGGGTTGGCTGGATTACTCACAAATACTGAAGCTATGAGGGAGTCAATCAAAGTGAGGAACAATAAAATATTTCTATCAGCACATACCACGTGTTTATGCCACATTCTTTTCAGAAAAGCGAATATAGAAAGGTGCAAGATCAATGCAATTTATATCACATACTTCTGCAATTTCATATTCATTTTTCAGCAAGTCACCTATGTTATGCCCACTAAACTATCTCCCAACACCTTCTTTGACAAACTCCTGATCCATTTTCCTTCTGTAATTTAGTTCTCAGATGTGCACAATCAGTTTCTGAGAGCTAGTGAGGATGTCTGTTTAGATCACAGTTTCTCAAATGCGGCCATGGTGGCCGCATGCGGCCACCAGGGGATTTCCCTGCAGCCACAGCAGTTTCCTGGACAGTGGGGGGAAGCATCAGGCCCTTCCCTTCCTCCCTGTTGCTCCTGCATGTGCTGCCTCTCTGCAGACACAGATGGACACACAACGCTTAAGGAGAAAGGTGAGGTGGCGAGGAGGGGGTGAGAAGGCGAGTGGCGAGGCGAGCAGCAGGCAGGTAGTCCTGGCAGAAGAGTAAGGAGGCGAGTGGCGAGCCAGCAGCAGGGTGAGGAGGTGGGCGGGGGGATGGCTGCAAGCGGGGGGGGGGGGGAGGAGGTGAGCGCTGGGCACATGGGCAGGGGGTGGGGCCCCCTTTTGGGGAGGCTAGCCCCTTACTCCACCCCTTCTGCCCGCGTTCCCCCCCCCCCCAGCAGCCGGAGCCCCAAGACCCCCTGTGCCTGGAGCCACAAGCCCCTGGCCTGGAGAAGCCCCGAGCACCTCCCCCTCATGACCAGAGGAGCCCTGGGCTGGCTGAGGCCCCAAGATAGCCACCCACCCACCCCTTCCCGGAGGAGCCCCGGGCCAGCCGCAGCCGGCAGCCGTGCCTCCCCTCCCCAGACCCAAGCCACGCAGATATGTTTTTCATTATTATTTGGACTTCTATTATGTCAAAGCATTTTTAAATTTACTTCAGAATTGTTATACGCGCAACCACTGTTACTAAAAAAGCAAAAGAAACAATAATAAAAAAGACAAGAACGTGCAAAGCACCTTATTTGTGTTTCCATTCTGTTAGGACCAGTAAAGAATAGAGATAACTGTGCATGCTTTTTATTATTGAGTCTGCAAAAAAGAAACCAAACCTTACATAAATAAATTACAATGATTTAGATATATATGTGCATATTACTTTATTAAATTTAGGAAAAATACAAAATTTTAGGAGAAAGTGTCAGTGCGGCCACCAGCAAGAGTTTGGTGGCTGCACTCTGAGGCCACCAAAAACATTGTTGCGAGAACCCCTGGTTTAGATGACCCTCATCACTACAGCATATGAGGGCCTTTAAGGAGAAACATCTGTTTTACACCACCACAGAGCTAAAAATCACTTGTTTCTCCTCTAGATCAGTAACAAAATATGAAAACTTAGAAGTGTAAGAGAAAAAACAAGAACATTTACTTGATAGCTTTACAAACCTCTAAAACTATTTCTTGTGGAAAAATTTTAGAACAACAATGATATAACCTCAGCAAATTGCTTTTGCACGGAGCTTTACAGATTAGTTTATCCCTGTGACAACATGCCCTTGTAGATGGCTCATTGGAAATTCCTGCCAAATGTGCAGCAGCAGTGAAAAAGCAAACAAAAAGTTAGGATGTATAAATAATGGGATTTAAAAAGAATACTGTGACTATTATAATGCCATTTTATAAAGTAATGGTAAGCTGTGAGTAGCAGATTTAGTTTACAGAGGAGACAAATGAGAAGGGACCTGACAGCAGATCTAGGGAAGGTAGATCAGGCACTGCTCTTTACCCTCTTTTGCAATACAAGCATGAGCAACAGCCTGTGGAATTGAATGGCAACAAATTTAAAGCAGTTAAACAACAACACCACCACCACACATAATTAACGTGTGCAGCTCACTGACAAAATATAGTTGAACCAAGAGCTGAGTAGAATTGTATGTCAATAAATAAGATTATCCATAACCTAGGTAAAATTGTACAACAGGTAAAAATGCCCATGATTTGTTCTTCATATTATAGCATCAAGAGCTTGTATTTAACAACTACATTATTTTTAAGATCACATAGCTCACACACAGGAGAAGCCAGAGCCTGGAATTGACTACAGCATGCGCCTCACTCTGCCCCTGAACTCAAGGGCTGTATCTTCCAAAATGAAGGCCATACCCTTTGGCCTTAGCACCCTACAAACTAGCACAACAAGGTTTGCAGAGTTGGAAAATGAAGAAGGGGCACAGCAGGTGGTCGCTGAAGGTGAGAGGGCAAGGAAGAAGAGAAGAGCAGCTAGTCCTATAGGAAAAGGGGAAGAGTCAATGGAGATAACAACACCAAATATGAGCCCCAGGAGGATACGGGATGAGTTGCGGAGGATTGCAAGGGAGAATAGGAATCGAGATGACTTGCAGCCAGAGGGAACAGAGGATAGACCAGAGAATCACACCATCACCAGTAAAAGGCAGGTCTATCTGATTGGGGACTCCTTACTGAGAAGAATAGACAGGCCTGTAACCAGAGCTGATCCAGAGAACAGAAGGTTGTGCTGTCTGCCAGGTGCTAAGATACAGGATGTGGACCTGAGGCTGAAAAGGATCCTAATGGGAGCGGGAAAGAATCCACTGATTGTCCTTCATGTGGGAACAAATGATACGCTTAGATTCTCGCTGGAACGTATCAAGGGAGACTATGCCAGGCTGGGGAAGACGCTTAAGGAAATCGAGGCTCGGGTGATCTTCAGTGGGATTCTGCCTGTTCCTAGAGAAGGGCAACAAAGGTGTGACAAGATTATGACGATCAACAGATGGTGGGGCTATAAGGAGGGCTTTGGGATGTATGGCCACTGGGAGGCATTCATGGACAGAGGACTGTTCTCTTGGTATGGACTTCACCTAAGTAGGGAGGGAAATAGACTTCTAGAATGGAGGCTGGCACAACTGATTGAGAGAGCTTTAAACTAGGAATTTGGGGGAGATGGTTGGGAGATGTCCAGGTAATCTCCACGCCGGATTTTAACATTGAGAGGGAAGAAAATGAAGTAAGAAAGGATACAGCCATGGGTAGGAGAATGGACATAAGGAGGAAGGGTAGTGTAGATACCAGTCTAATAGGTGATACTGGCGGTAGAATGTCTGGGCCTAATCGGGTAAAGAATGTGAGCAAAGCCAAACAGCAAATATTAAGATGTTTGTACACCAATGCGAGGAGCCTAGGTAACAAAACTAGAGTTACTGGTGCAGGAAGTGAAACCAGATATTATAGGGATAACAGAAACATAATGGAATAGTAGTCATGACTGGAGTACAGGTATTGAAGGGTATGTGCTGTTTAGGAAAGACAGAAATAAAGGCAAAGGTGGTGGAGTAGCATTGTATATCAATGATGAGGTAGACTGTAAAGAAATAAGAAGTGATGGAATGGATAAGACAGAGTCTGTCTGGGCAAAAATCACATTGGGGAAGAAAGCTACTAGAGCCTCCCCTGGGATAGTGCTTGGGGTGTGCTATAGACCACCGGGATCTGATTTGGATATGGATAGAGACCTCTTTAATGTTTTTAATGAAGTAAATACTAATGGGAATTGTGTGATCATGGGAGACTTTAACTTCCCAGATATAGACTGGAGGACAAGTGCTAGTAATAATAATAGGGCTCAGGTTTTCCTGGATGCGATAGCTGATGGATTCCTTCACCAAGTAGTTGCTGAACCAACAAGAGGGGATGCCATTTTAGATTTGGTTTTGGTGAGTAGTGAGGACCTCAGAAGAAATGGTTGTAGGGGACAACCTTGGTTCGACTGATCATGAGCTAATTCAGTTTAAACTAAATGGAAGGATAAACAAAAATAGATCTGTGACTAGGGTTTTTGATTTCAAAAGGGCTAACTTTAAAAAATTAAGGAAATTAGTTAGGGAAGTGTATTGGACTGAAGAACTTGTGGATCTAAAGGTGAAGGAGGCCGGGAATTACTTCAAGTCAAAGTTGCAGAAACTATCGGAAGCCTGCATCCCAAGAAAGGGGAAAAAATTCATAGGCAGGAATTGTAGACCAAGCTGGATGAGCAAGCATCTCAGAGAGGTGATTAAGAAAAAAGCAGAAAGCCTACAAGGAGTGCAAGATGGGAGTGATCAGCAAGGAAAGCTACCTTATTGAGGTCAGAACATGTAGGGATAAAGTGAGAAAGGCCAAAAGCCATGTAGAGTTGGACCTTGCAAAGGGAATTAAAACCAATAGTAAAAGGTTCTATAGCCATATAAATAAGAAGAAAACAAAGAAAGAAGAAGTGGGACCGCTACTAAACACTGAGGCTGGAGTGGAGGTTAAGGATAATCTAGGCATGGCCCAATATCTAAACAAATACTTTGCCTCGGTCTTTAATGAGGCTAATGAGGAGCTTAGGGATAATGGTAGGATGACAAGTGGGAATGAGGATATGGAGGTAGATATTACTGTGACGTTGTGCAGTCTATATGGTTTTATAAAAATATGATGATAAGTGAATATAATGTAACTGGAATAATTTCATAAAAACATGATAAGTGAATATAATGTAACTGGAATATGCTTCATGCAAAAGGTTTCTTGTAAGGTATCATTACAAAGCTTATAATCTACTGAGTGTGATCATCCTATTTGTATAAATGTATCACTCTTGTATCTAAAACTAGAAATATGAAATATAACTCTGAGGTCCTATTGTAATTATGCAAAGTGTGGGCCATTAATGGTGATTTGGAATCTTGATGACTCCCATTAACCAGAGCCATTCTCTGCAGATGGCTGTATTTTCCTGTGAGTATTCCTGTATATGTGTGTGCTGGCAAGTGAGTAATGAAGTCTTGCAGTGACATGTGATCATGTCGCCTGAACTGGAATCCATCTTTAACCTGGTGCTTTTCCAGTGAGGGGTGGGGGAACCCAGAGGGACAAAGGATTCCCGCCTTATGCAAAAGATATATAAAGGGGTGGAAGAGAACAGAGGGGGAGAGGAGCCATCATGAAGAATCCCCTAGCTACCACCTAAGCTGGAACAAGAGCTGTACCAGGGGAAAGAATTGTGCCCAGGCCTGGAAGGTGTCCAGTCTGAGAAAAAACTTACTGAAGCATCTCTGAGGGTGAGATTATCTGTATTCAGTTTGATTAGACATAGATTTGCGCATTTTATTTTATTTTGCTGGGTAACTTACTTTGTTCTGTCTGTTACTACTTGGAATCACTTAAATCCTACTTTCTGTATTTAATAAAATCACTTTCTACTTATTAATTAACTCAGAGTATGTATTAATACCTGGGGGAGCAAACAACTGTGCATATCTCTCTATCAGTGTTATAGAGGGCGAACAATTTATGAGTTTACCCTGTATAAGCTTTATACAGGGTAAAACGGATTTATCTGGGTTTAGACCCCACTGGGAGTTGGGCATCTGAGTGCTAAAGACAAGCACACTTCTGTGAGCTGTTTTCAGGTAAACCTGCAGCTTTGGGGCAGGTAATTCAGACCCTGGGTCTGTGTTGGAGCAGACGGGTGTGTCTGGCTTCAGCAAGACAGGGTGCTGAAGCCACTGAGCTAGCAGGGAAAACAGGAACAGGGGTAGTCTTTGCACATTGGATGGCAGCTCCCAGGGGGGTTTCTGTGATCCAACCCGTCACAATTACCACCTCCGAGGTAGAAGCCAAACTCGAACAGCTTAATGGGACTAAATCAGGGGGCCCAGATAATTTTCATCCAAGAATATTAAAAGGAACTGGCACATGAAATTGCAAACCCATTAGCAAGAATTTTTAATGAATCTGTAAACTCAGGGGTTATACCGTATCACTGGAGAATTGCTAACATAGTTCCTATTTTTAAGAAAGGAAAAAAAAGGTGATCCGGGTAACTACAGGCCTGTTAGTTTGACATCTGTAGTATGCAAGGTCTTGGAAAAAAATTTGAAGAAGAAAGTAGTTAAGGACATTGAGGTCAATGGTAATTGGGACAAACTACAACATGGTTTTACAAAAGGTAGATCGTGCCAAACCAACCTGATATCCTTCTTCGAGAAGGTAACAGATTTCTTAGAAAAAGGAAACGCAGTGGATCTAATTTACCTCGATTTCAGTAAGGCATTTGATACGGTTCCACATGGGGAATTATTAGCTAAATTGGAAAAGATGGGGATCAATATGAAAATTGCAAGGTGGATAAGGAACTGGTTAAAGGGGAGACTACAACGGGTCGTACTGAAAGGTGAACTGTCAGGTGGGAGGGAGGTTACTAGTGGAGTTCCTCAGGGATCGATTTTGGGACCAATCTTATTTAATCTTTTTATTACTGACCTTGGCACAAAAAGTGGGAATGTGCTAATAAAGTTTGTGGATGACATAAAGCTGGGAGGTATTGCCAATACAGAGAAGGACCGGGATATCATACAGGAAGATCTGGATGACCTTGTAAACTGGAGTAATAGTAATAGGATGAAATTAAATAGTAGAAAGTGCAAGGTCATGCATTTAGGGATTAATAACAAGAATTTTTGTTATAAGCTGGGGACGCATCAATTGGAAGTAACAGCGGAGGAGAAGGACCTCAGAGAATTGGTTGATCACAGGATGACTATGAGCAGCCAATGTGATATGGCCATAAAAAAAGCTAATGCGGTCTTGGGATGCATCAGTTGAGGTATTTCCAGTAGAGATCAGGAGGTGTTAGTACCGTTATAGAAGGCCCTGGTGAGACCTCATCTGGAATACTGTGTGCAGTTCTGGTCTCCCATGTTTAAGAGGATGAATTCAAACTGAAACAGGTACAGAGAGGGATGATCTGAGGAATGGAAAACCTGTCTTATGAAAGAAGACTCAAAGAGCTTGGCTTGTCTAGCCTAACCAAAAGAAGGGNTTTGAAGAAGAAAGTAGTTAAGGACATTGAGGTCAATGGTAATTGGGACAAACTACAACATGGTTTTACAAAAGGTAGATCGTGCCAAACCAACCTGATATCCTTCTTCGAGAAGGTAACAGATTTCTTAGAAAAAGGAAACGCAGTGGATCTAATTTACCTCGATTTCAGTAAGGCATTTGATACGGTTCCACATGGGGAATTATTAGCTAAATTGGAAAAGATGGGGATCAATATGAAAATTGCAAGGTGGATAAGGAACTGGTTAAAGGGGAGACTACAACGGGTCGTACTGAAAGGTGAACTGTCAGGTGGGAGGGAGGTTACTAGTGGAGTTCCTCAGGGATCGATTTTGGGACCAATCTTATTTAATCTTTTTATTACTGACCTTGGCACAAAAAGTGGGAATGTGCTAATAAAGTTTGTGGATGACATAAAGCTGGGAGGTATTGCCAATACAGAGAAGGACCGGGATATCATACAGGAAGATCTGGATGACCTTGTAAACTGGAGTAATAGTAATAGGATGAAATTAAATAGTAGAAAGTGCAAGGTCATGCATTTAGGGATTAATAACAAGAATTTTTGTTATAAGCTGGGGACGCATCAATTGGAAGTAACAGCGGAGGAGAAGGACCTCAGAGAATTGGTTGATCACAGGATGACTATGAGCAGCCAATGTGATATGGCCATAAAAAAAGCTAATGCGGTCTTGGGATGCATCAGTTGAGGTATTTCCAGTAGAGATCAGGAGGTGTTAGTACCGTTATAGAAGGCCCTGGTGAGACCTCATCTGGAATACTGTGTGCAGTTCTGGTCTCCCATGTTTAAGAGGATGAATTCAAACTGAAACAGGTACAGAGAGGGATGATCTGAGGAATGGAAAACCTGTCTTATGAAAGAAGACTCAAAGAGCTTGGCTTGTCTAGCCTAACCAAAAGAAGGGTGAGGGGAGATATGATTGCTCTCTATAAATATATCAGAGGAATAAATATCAGGGAGGGAGAGGAATTATTTAAGCTCAGTACCAATGTGGACACAAGAACAAATGGATATAAACTGGCCATCAGGAAGTTTAGACTTGAAATTAGACGAATGTTTCTAACCATCAGAGGAGTGAAGTTCTGGAACAGCCTTCCAAGGGGAGCAGTGGGGGCAAAAGACATATCTGGCTTCAAGACTAAGCTTGATAAGTTTATGGAGGGGATGGTATGATGGGATAGCCTAATTTTGGCAATTAATTGACCTTTGACTATTAGTGGTAAATATGCCCAATGGCCTGTGATAGGATGTTAGATGGGGTGGGATCTGAGTTACTACAGAGAATTCTTTCCTGGGTGTCTGGCTGGTGAGTCTTGCCCACATGCTCAGGGTTTAGCTGATTGCCATATTTGGGGTCGGGAAGGAATTTTCCTCCAGGGCAGATTGGCAGAGGCCCTGGGTTTTTTTTGCTTTCCTCTGCAGCGTGGGGCACAAGTCACTTGCTGGAGGATTCTTTGCACCTTGAAGTCTTTAAACCACGATTTGAGGACTTCAATAGCTCAGACATAGGTTAGGGGTTTGATACAGGAGTGGGTGGGTGAGATTCTGTGGTCTGCTTCGTATAGGAGGTCAGACTAGATGATCATAATGGTCCCTTCTGACCTTAAAAAGTCTATGATTCTATGATTCTAAAATGTGGAAATGGCAGAGATGCTTAATGACTTCTTTGTTTTGGTTTTCACCAAGAAGGTTGGTGGCGATGGGACATCTAAAATAGTGAATGCCAGTGAAAATGAGGTAGGATTAGAGTCTAAAATAGGGAAAGAATAAGTCAAAAATTACTTAGAAAAGTTAGATGTCTGCAAATCACCAGGGCATGATTAAATGCATCCTAGAATACTCAAGGAGCTGACTGAGGAGATATCTGAGCCATTAGCAATTATCTTTGAAAAGTCATGGAAGACGAGAGACATTCCAGAAGACTGGAAAAGGGCAAATATAGTGCCCATCTATAAAAAGAGAAATAAGGACAACCTGGGGAGCTTAACTTCTGTCAGCTTAACTTCTGTACCCGGAAAGATAATGGCGCAAATAATTAAGCAATCAATTTGCAAACACCTAGAACATAATAAGGTGATAAATAACAGTCAGTATGGATTTGTCGAGAACAAATTATGTCAAACCAACCTGATAGCTTTCTTTGAGAGAGTAACAAGCCTTGTGGATAGGGGGGAAGTGGTAGGTGTGGAATATCTTGACTTTAGTAAAGTTTTTGATACTGTCTCGCATGACCTTCTCATAAACAAACTAGGGAAAATACAACCTAGATGGAGCTACTAAAAGGGGGGGGTGCATAACTGGTTGGAAAATTGTTCCCAGAGAGTAGTTATCAGTGGTTCAAAGTCATGCTGGAAGGGCATAATGAGTGGTGTCCTGCAGGGATTGGTTCTGGGTCCGGTTCTGTCCAATATCTTCATCAATGATTTAGATAATGGCATAGAGAGTACACTTATAAAGTTTGCAGACAATACCAAGCTGGGAGGGGTTACAAGTGTTTTGGAGGATAGGATTAAATTTCAAAATGATCTGGACAAACTGGAGATATGGTCTGAAGTAAATAGGATGAAATTCAATAAGGACAAATGCAAAGTACTCCACTTAGGAAGGAACAATCAGTTGTACACATACAAAATGGGAAATGACTGCCTAAGAAGGAGTACTGCGTAAAGGAATCTGGGGGTCATAGTGGATCACAAGCTAAATATGAGTCAACAGTGTAATGCTGTTGCAAAAACAGCAAACATCATTCTGGGATGTATTAGCAGGAGTATTGTAAGCAAGACATGAGAAATAATTCTTCCCCTCTACTCTGTGCTGATTAGGCCTCAACTGGAGTATTGTGTCCAGTTCTGGGAGCCACATTTCAGGAAGGATGTGGACAAATTGCAGAAAGTCCAGAGAAGAGCAACAAAAATGATTAAAGGTCTAGAAAACATGATCTATGAAGGAAGATTGAAAATATTGAGTTTGTTTAGTCTGGAGAAGCGAAGACTGAGAGAGGACATGATAAAAGTTTTCAAGTACATAAAAGGTTGTTACAAGGAGGAGGGAGAAAAATTATTATTCTTAACTCTGAGGACAGGACGAGAAGCAATGGGCTTAAATTGCAGCAAGGGCAGTTTAGGTTGGATATTAGGAAAAACTTTCTCTCAGAATGGTGCTTAAGCACTGGAATAAATTGCCTAGGGAGGTGGTGGAATCTCCATCATTGGGGATTTTTAAGAGCAGGTTGGACAAACACCTGTCAGATATAGTCTAGACCAGTAGTTCCCAAACCTGTTCCGCCGCTTGTGCAGGGAAAGCCCCTGGCGGGGCGGGCCGGTTTGTTTACCTGCCGCGTCCGCAGGTTCGGCCGATTGCGGCTCCCAGTAGCCGCGGTTCGCTGCTCCAGGCCAATGGGAGTTGCTGGAAGCAGCAGCCAGTACGTCACTCCGCTCCCAACAGCTCCCATTGGCCTGGAGCAGCGAACCGCGGCCACTAGGAGCCGCGATCGGCCGAACCTGCGGACGCGGCAGGTAAACAAACCGGCCCGGCCCGCCAGGGGCTTTCCCTGAACAAGCGGCGGAACAAGTTTGGGAACCACTGGTCTAGATAATACCGAGTCCTGCCTTGAGTGCAGGGAACTGGACTAAATGACCTCTAGAGGTCCCTTCCAGTTCTATGATTCTATGATCGTACATCCTGAGTGAGAACTCTAACCACTGGGCTAAACGTTATGAGAGGCTCCTCCTCTAGTGACATTGTTTTTGGGGTGGAGGGCACATTTTGATAGGCAGCCTCTGAGAACAGCAACTGTGTCAGGCCCCACAGGCCAGGTAGAGAGGGAATGCCTAGACTGAGGATCTTTCCAGGGCTTAGGTGTGAGCTAGGCACCCCTGTGCCTAGACAGAGGCAGCTATGCACATGCTCATAGGCAAATTTAAGATGCTGCAGGGTATGCCTAGCTACCCTTCTGTTTTTAGCATGCTAGTTCTGATCGAGCTAGCACAGGTACATATCTGCAAGCTGAAAACTACACCTCCAGTTCAAATTTAGGTATTTCACCAGCAAAACTGTAGCCACCTAGGGTCTTTAAGGATCTATGGAGTCAGATGGCAGCTGAATGAGGGGGGTTGAGGATCTAAATTTTTTATTCAGATTCCTAAAGTGGCAGTTAGGTACCTAAATCCCTTTGTGCATCATCCCTGAGTGTATTCATCTAGCAGATTTCAAAGCCAGCCATTAGAGCAGGGGTCGGCAACCTCTGGCACGCGGCTCGCCAGGGTAAGCACCCTGGCGGGCCGGGCCAGTTTATTTACCTGCCGCGTCGGCAGGTTCGGCCGATCGCGGCTCCCACTGGCCGCGGTTCGCCGCTCCGGGCCAACGGGGGCGACGGGAAGCCGCGGCCAGCACATCCCTCGCCCGCGCCGCTTCCCGCTGCCCCTATTGGCCCAGAGCGCCGAACCGCGGCCAGTGGGAGCCGCGATCGGCCGAACCTGCCGACGCGGCAGGTAAATAAACTGGCCCGGCCCGCCAGGGTGCTTACCCTGGCGAGCCGCGTGCCAGAGGTTGCCGACCCCTGCATTAGAGGCTGATGGAGATCTGTCCTCCATATGAGAGCTGGACCATCAGTATGTGCATCAATATGTACAAATTGGTAGAGCTAGGTGGGCAGCTATGGTAACTTGGGAGTTCCTTCTCTATGGCTGAAGGTTAGAAAGGGGTTTGGGCAGGTCCCCATTCCAAAAGCCACTTTGCAAGAACTTTTCCAAAACAAAACAAAAAAATTCAACTTAAATCAGCCACCAAGCAAGGGAAATTTCAGCCTGAAAGATTAGTTTGTTAATCTTATAAGCAATGGAAAAGGGGAGATTATAATGCAAAGTGTTAGGCACCCTCAACAATAGGTGTCACTACTCTGCCACCGATAACTATATACTTGTGATACTCTGTACCTTGGGAGAACACCCTAAACCCCCATGTTCATCTTTATAAAATGATAGTGTTGTATCCAGTGCAAGGTTTATCATGTTGGGTGTCTTCAGAAGGCTCATGATGCACTGAGCATGGTTGTTATAATCATGTTACAGTAATTGTTATAGTGATGTTACAGTAATGTTATAGGTTATAATTTCATGTATTAAATTATAAGGCTGAAAATGTATCCTCATGACTTAAAGCAAGCCCAGACAAAAACTCTCCATAAGCAGAAGGGCAGTTCACACCTCGTCAGGATATGGATGGGACAAACCCAGCCCAGCCTCACAGGAACAACAGATGCTGGCCTAGGCAGCAACAAAAAATCTGTTAGATTCTCCAGTGAGTCACACCCCTTCCTTTGGTCAGTTTGGAACTGCAATGAGGTAATGCTCACCTGACCCTGAAAGGGAGGGGGGTAGGGCAAAACCAAGGGGAAAGAAAGGACATGATAAAAGGGAGAGAGATATGCCATGCTCGCTCTCTCTCTTCCACTTACATCTACAGANGGAAATTTCAGCCTGAAAGATTAGTTTGTTAATCTTATAAGCAATGGAAAAGGGGAGATTATAATGCAAAGTGTTAGGCACCCTCAACAATAGGTGTCACTACTCTGCCACCGATAACTATATACTTGTGATACTCTGTACCTTGGGAGAACACCCTAAACCCCCATGTTCATCTTTATAAAATGATAGTGTTGTATCCAGTGCAAGGTTTATCATGTTGGGTGTCTTCAGAAGGCTCATGATGCACTGAGCATGGTTGTTATAATCATGTTACAGTAATTGTTATAGTGATGTTACAGTAATGTTATAGGTTATAATTTCATGTATTAAATTATAAGGCTGAAAATGTATCCTCATGACTTAAAGCAAGCCCAGACAAAAACTCTCCATAAGCAGAAGGGCAGTTCACACCTCGTCAGGATATGGATGGGACAAACCCAGCCCAGCCTCACAGGAACAACAGATGCTGGCCTAGGCAGCAACAAAAAATCTGTTAGATTCTCCAGTGAGTCACACCCCTTCCTTTGGTCAGTTTGGAACTGCAATGAGGTAATGCTCACCTGACCCTGAAAGGGAGGGGGGTAGGGCAAAACCAAGGGGAAAGAAAGGACATGATAAAAGGGAGAGAGATATGCCATGCTCGCTCTCTCTCTTCCACTTACATCTACAGACACCACCAAGCAACTGAAGCGCTGATCAAAGGGGAGAGCCTGGCTGAAGAGCAACCAGCCAGCCTGTGGTGAGAAGCATCTAAGTTTGTAAGGGCACTCAAAGTGTTAAGATCAGCTTAGAATGCATTTTGCTTTTATTTCATTTGACCAAATCTGATTTGTTATGCTTTGATTTATAATCACTTAAAATCTATCTTTATAGTTAATAAATTTGTTTGTTTATTCTACCTGAAGCAGTGCATTTGGTTTGAAGCATGTCAGAGACTCCCCTTGGGATAACAAGCCTGGTACATATCAATTTCTTTGTTAAATTGACGAACTCATATAAGCTTGCAGCGTCCAGCAGGCATAACTGGGCACTGCAAGATGGAGGTTCCTAGGGTTGTGTCTGGGACCGGCGATATTGGCTAGTGTCATTCGGCTGCACAATCCAAGGAGCAGCTTACATGCCAGCGGCTGTGCGTGAACAGCCCAGGAGTGGGGGTTCTCACAGCAGAGCAGGGTAAGGCTGGCACCCAGAGTCAAGGATTGGAGTGACCCAAGAGATCACCGGTCCAGACAACACCAGAGGGGAACATCACAATACTTATGGTTATTTTATTGGAAACAAGCGCAGACATTCATATCTTTGTTTTGAGTATATTTTAGGAATTTAAAGCCATACGGCTGGTGGCATATTTTCAGTAAAAGTTGTAAAGTTCAATTTTTTTATCTCACACTTTGGCTAGGTCCACACTACCCGCCCGGATCGGCGGGTAGCCATCGATGTAGCGGGGATCGATCTATCGCGTCTCGTCTGGATGCGATACATCGATCCCCGAACGCGCTCACATCGACTCCGTAACTCCCGCAGGGCGAGCGGAGTTCGCAGAGTCGACGGGGGAGCCGTGGACGTCGATCCCGTGCTGCGAGGACGCGAGGTAAGCGCGCCTAACTCGAAATAGGATACTTCGACTTCAGCTACGCTATTCTCGTAGCTGAAGTCGCGTATCTTATTTCGATCCCCGCCCCTAGTGTGGACCAGCCCTTTGCCTTTCTTTTTTTCTAATGGACGATGTGTGTCAAATTGATGGGTTAGATAAATAGCTAAATTCTACTGATTTAATATTGACAAGCCTCACATTGAGGTCAGATTCTGATGGAAAAGTTTCCCCGAATATGGACTACAAGATTTGGCTATGTAATTGGTACTCAAATTCAATCAGGCCTTCATTCTGCAGAGGCTTATGCATGTGCTTAACTTTATACACTGAATAGTCCCATTATGCATGTGTCTTTGCAGGATCATGGTCTTAGACTGCCCCACTTGTAGTGTCTGTATTTCCATTAATCTCTTCCCATAACTGGTAATTTAGGAAATATGCACATGAATAGAAGTTGTATTCCTCATAAATCATGATCTTTCACTCATATTACAATGCATTCACATACTGTACTGTGCTTATAGCACGGTCATAACCACTCCAAGATATTTCAGAGTGCTATTTGATATTACTGCACAGTGAGGGCAAAAGGAGGTAAGTTACAGAGGAGACAGATCATTTATACACAGTTTCATAACCATTTTGTTGGCAAAGTGTAACATAGGGGCTAGGGGTTAATGGACTTGTTAGACATTTGTAAATCTGATTGAGTATAAATGCTTAGCTTCAAATCATTCCTGCTGTGGAAGGGTCATATTTTTTTTAAAAAAACACTGTAGAAGGGCTCGCCCGGGGCTCGTCCCTCAGCGGGGCTGCGGGGTATCCCACCGCCTCGCTACAGGCCCAACCCTGGGTCGGGGTGGGCCAGTAAACCCAGAGTCAGGGCTCAGTCTCTTAGGGGGGCTGAGCCAATAGTCCAAGAGAAGCCCAGGCCCTAGGTCAGGGCGGGGCAGCACCAACAGTCTAGTGCGAGGGGGAGACTGCCACCCGTGAGTGGGGTGGCAGGGGGGACACAGGCCCACCCACTCCACTGCGTCCCAGCCCGGGGCCCTAACAGCGGCAGAAGACTTGCTGCTGCGTCAGTGGGGATCCTGACCGCAACACACTGACATTGGCTCTGGCCCTGCTGCGGCCAGGCCAGGGTCGGCTGTCCCCGGGCTACGTCCGGACTCCCCCTCGTACGGTACCTGGCTCAGGACTGTGTCCTCTGAGGCTTCCAGGACCATCGGTTCCTCCAGGTAGCTGGCGAGAGGCAGGCTCGGCTGCTCCTCCGGGTAGCTGGCGAGAGGCAGGCCCGGCGGCTCCTCGGGGTAGCGGACGAGAGGCAGGCCCGGCGGCTCCTCGGGGGAGCGGGCGAGAGGCAGGCCCGGCGGCTCCCCGGGGTAGCGGGCGAGAGGCAGGCCCGGCGGCTCCTCGGGGTAGCGGGCGAGAGGCAGGCTCGGCGTTCCGCAACCTGGAGCTAGGCCACAGGCGTCTGGCCTCCCCGGCGGCTGGCCTTCCACTGAGGTCTGCGGTGGGGCTTTTCTACTTCTGGTCCTGCGCCGTGACCTCTGGGGGGCGGGCACAGGATCCGCTGGCTCCGCCCACATTGGTACTAGGGGAGGCTCCTCCCTCAGCGGGGCTGTGGGGTATCCCACTGCCTCGCTACAAACACTAATGTAATCAATGTTCAAGAAGCTGTCTCCTTATGTTTGGAATACTATACATTAAGACAGATATGTATTACACTGTAAAATTTTGACATAACAGTGTATGTGATTAAATCTTGCCTTGGTCAATTGGCTACTAAAGAAGACTCAGGATGTATCCAGTCTGTCTATGAATAAACTAAATGTTTCTGTTATCATAGAATCATGGAAATGTAGAACAGGAAGGGAACAGGAAGGGAACTCAAGAGATCATCTAGTCCATTCCTGCTCCCCACACGCTGAAGGCATGATTAAGTATACCTAGATCATCCCTGACAGGTTAAGAACAGGTTAGACAAACACCCCTAATGACAAGGATTCCACAACCTCCATCAGAAGCCTATTCTAGTGCTTAACTATCCTTATAATTAGAAAGATTTTCCTAATATACAACCTAAACCTCCCTTGCTGCAAACTAAGGCCTGGTCTACACTGGGGGGGGGGGGGGGGGAATCAATCTAAGTTACGTAACTTCAAGTATGTGAATAATGTAGCTGAAGTCAACGTACTTAGACCTACTCACCGCAGTGTCTTCACTGCGGTGAGTCAACTGCTGCCGCTCCCCTGTCGACTCTGCCTGTGCCTCTCGCGGCGGAGTACAGGAGTCGACCAGAGAGCGCTCCGGGGTCGATTTAGATGCGATAAATCGATCCAGCGGGTAGTGTAGACATACACTAGCCAATTACTTCTTGTTCTAACTTTAGTAGACCTGGAGAACAGTTGATCACTGTCCTCTTCATAACAACCTTTTATATATATGAAGACTTATAGCCCACTGCTGTCTTCTCTTCTCCAGACCAAACATGCCACAGTTCTTTCATACTTTCCTCATATATCAAGTTTCCTAAACCTTTTATCATTTTTGTTGCTCTCCTCTAGACTCTCTGCAGTTTGTCCACATCTTTCTTAAGGTGAGGTGTCCAAACCAAAACACATTACTCCAGCTGAGGCCTCACCAGTGCCAAGTAGAGCAGAACAATTACCTCCTGTGCCTTACATACAATACTCCTGTTAATACATCCCAGAATAACATTTTATTTTTTTGCAAGAGCATCACATAGTTGACTTATGATCAATTTGTGATCCACTGTAACCCCTAGATCCTTTTCTGCAGTATTGCTGCCTAGCCATTTATTCCCTATTTTGTATTTGTGCATTTGATTTTTCCTTCCTACATGCTGTACTTTGCACTTGTCTTTAATTAATGTTACTTCGTTGATTTCAGACCAATTCTCCCATTTATCAAGATCATTTTGAATTCTAATCCTGTCCTCCAAAGTGCTTGGAACCCGTCTCAGCTTGGTACAATCCACAAATTGTGTAAATCTATTCTCCATTTGATCATCCAAGTGATTAATGAAAATATTGACCCAATACTGACCTCTCTGGGATCCCACTTGATACATCCTCCCAATTTGACAGCAAACCACATAACTACTCTTTGAGAATGGTCTTTCAAGCAGTTATACACTGACTTTATAGTAATTTAATCTAGACAATATTTCCCTAGTATGCTTATGAAAATGTCATGTGTCAAAAGCCTTACAAACTCAAGATACTGTTTCACTCCTATCCACTGTTATGGACTTGTGCTACAAAGATGTTGCACTTCAACAAACAGAACATACCCATTTTGCCCTTAGTAGCAAAGCCACAGTATGTTTTTGGCCACAGTAGCTTTAGAAGTTGTTCGAGCTGCTGATAAATGGTCCTGTTTCTAACCTAGTCACTCATTTGCTAACATGCTGGCCCAAGGAGTACATACACACTCCCCTTAACAGTGAGTGTTTTGAGGATGTACACTCAAAGGGACTGAAGATAGCTGTCTAGTGTAACCTTTGATTTATGTCTTCCCAATTAGCAGTTTAAAAATAAGGAATAAAACCAAACAGTTCTTTAAGGTTCAAGCCTCCAGGGTGGTTACAGATAATTTAGTGGAGGACTGATTAACACAAAGAGCGATAAAATTAAAGACTTTAATATAAAATAGTTGGCTAATCAAACAGGCATTACAATATAATCCTACACTGCATTTATACTCACATTCTGAGATGATATGATTCATTTAGGGGTGATCAGTCCCTAAAAAATGAGAATGGGGATAATCCTCTCTCTAATGGTACCTTGATGGTGGAGAGACATATCTAATCTAAAGTTATAATCAATTATAATAATGCCCCTTAATTAACATTAAATAACCTTTTTACCATAATCAAATGTTAATATTAAATAGCTAATTAGGAAGTAGAAAATATCAGCTTAATTACCATCTGCTTAAATACCATACAAATAATTATCACTATAGATAGCATTTTCCAAAACATTAACAATTTATCTAAAACACTTGTAAAAAACAGTTAGGACCAAAACACGTTTACAACATGACCTGGGGCTATGTCCTTACTTCTCCCTCTAACTTGCCTTTGAGCCGTCTTCACTATATTTTACCTGGCCTGCTTGACTATGGTCAAATCTATTTTTCGGTAATAGAATTTGTAACCTAAGTAAGCATCATTTCTATAGGCTACACTAGACAGATGCGAAGTAGAAGGATGAAGGCCAAGGGAAATAAGATGAGGTGGATAGTGTGTAGATATGACTGAGTCTAGGGAGTGTGACAGGGAGAATGCACCACTGCAGGAAGAACAGATGATGTTAGTCAATATGCAAAGTTGTGTGGAGTGAAAATTAAAGGTCCTAATGATGTCACTCGCTGCTGGTTTTAAGCTTGATGCTCTCTTCCAGCTCCTATTGGAATTGCTGCTGTTATCTGACATTGTTTCAAACAGCAGTATGTCAAAAATCACTACAAAAAGCTTTTAGCATGTAGTAGCATGGTCTACATGGTCAGCAGTGCATGGCAGCCTAGAGTGCTGTAGATTTAGACCCTGGCTTGCTATGCACTGACTCTTTAGACAAGCCCAAAGAACCACATGTCCCTCTGGAGAAAGTTCCATGTGGGAGGATGGTGGTTTGAACTAAGTCAGGAAGTTAGCTGAAGTATATCCTCATGCATTAGATGGGTCTCTAGTTTCAGTGAGCCAGAAGAGCACTTAGACAAGATTCTCACTGAACACAATAAAGCCTGAGGGATTTGGCTCATTGTTATATCTAGGTACTTATATGGTCCTCATCACCGTAGCATCTGAGCATCTTGTTGTTCAAGATTTCCATTAGTTTCAAAACGTAAGCCTTTTAGTTGGTTCAGTGAGCCTTCCAAAATTCCAGCAGTGCATTTTGATGTGTTTCTTCTGATGGTGGCTTAATATTTCAGTTTACATGACACATGGACATGACACATGGAGCAAAGGGCAAATCAAAACACTTATGATGCAAAGGCCAAAAAAAAAATAAAAAAAAATAGGAGGGCAATCTGCTGGCTGGCTTGACCCAAGTGATACCTTTTCCTATTCGTTAACAAAAGTTTCTTTTCCATGGTCAAAGATAGAACAGATAGAATTCTGCTTTTTGGGGTGCTAATGGTGCCAAGTGTAGTGCATGACCAAATAAAACTTTAAACATAAAAGCACAAAAGGTTATGCGTTAGGGTTGGTGATATCCTAAGCTGCTACCACATTTTTCTGACTCTTCATCCCAGCTAGGTTTCTTCCAAAACAAAACAATGCAATTAATGGATAAATTGAACCAAGTTTCAGATGCAGCTATAGTTCCCCCCTCTACACCCAGTTTGTCGGTAATTCTCTCCATTCTAGTACTTTCTTTTGCCTCCTTCTCCCACACATGACCAAATATTCATGCTGCTCTCTATGGTTAGAGCAACAGCACATGATCTCACTCTTTCCAATCCCTGTCAAGTAGTTTCTTTGATGGTTAGCCATTTAAAAAACACAGTGCACAAACATCAGAAAACCCAGAAGAAGGAAGTTTTTTATATAGGACAAAAACATTGTGATTTCCTTTTCCAGAGAAAGTATTGCTCTCCTAAGATCACCATTCCCTTGTCATCTTTACTGTTTTTTCTTCCTCCTCTCTGCACATCCTGGTCTGTTTTCATTGTGTTACCTGTCTAATTGAGAAAGCAAATTCTTTGGGGCAAGAACCTTGTTTTATGTCTATACGTTCCCATGAATACCAACAACACACAAATTATAGCAACAAAATATTTATGTCTGACAAATTATTCCAAGTTAACATCATAACCTAGACACCAGTTTTCCTCGCAATGTATACTTTTAAAATTCTACATTGTGTACAAATGCAAACTGTGTAGCAAGTAGTATCCATCCGCCTTGCATTGCTGTAAGGGGGGCTGCACTCAAGAGCAATCTTTACACACTGGGAAGCACAGGAACTAGTCATTGTTGTGATGTGGGATCAAGGCAATGCTCTTACTCTGCACCTGTTACATAGACCCAGTTAAAAAGGCAAAAGGTTACCAATTATGTGGCTGTCATTAACATCAACATTTGACAACTACTACTACTACTAGTATCTGAAATACCAGTTTCTCAGCAAGATTTATAGTTGGAAGTAACTGGTAACTATGTGGTATCTGTTGGCAAGTGATTACTTTCAAAAGGTGAACACTATGCCAAAATGCCAATTAGATATCCAAAAAGCCACAATCAAGAAACACTAGTTAAAAAACAACAACTTGCTTATAGGGGAAAGCAAAAGCAGTTATAATTCTTTTTTAAAAGCAATATATGACAAATGGAAGAAAGGGGAATTTGATAGTAATGGATATAAGTTAGAAGCTAGGAATTGTAGAAAATTGATAAGGGAAGTAAAAGGGCACAAGGCAAACTCCATGGCCAGCAGAGTTAAGGACACTTAGGAGTTTAAATATATTAGGAACAAAAGGAATCCTAAAAATGGTATTGGTCTGTTAATAGATAGAAATGGTAGAACAATAATGTCAATAATAATTCTGAAGAGGCAGAAGTATTAAATAAATATTTCTGTTCTGCATTTGGAAAAAACATATGTAGTCATATGATGATGAAACACATTTTCCATTCCAATAGTAACTTGGGAGATTGTTAAACAGTAGTTACTAAAGTTAAACATTTCTAAATCTGCAGGTCTGGATAACTTGCATCCAAAAGATTTAAAAGAACTGGCCAAAGAGCTTTTTGGACCCTTAATGTTGATTTTTCAATAACTCTTGGAGCACTGGGGAAGTTCCACAAGATTGGAAAGAAGCTTATATGTCAATATTTTTTAAAGGGGGGGGAGGCAGTTAAATGAGATGACCTAGGTGACTATAGAACTCTTGGTCTCACATCAATTATGGGCAAAATAATGGAATGGCTCATATGGGACTTGATTAAAAAATAAAGGAGGAAAATATCATTAATTCCAATCAATATGGGCTTATGGAAAATAGATCCTGTCAAACTAACTTGATATTCTTTTTGCTGAGATGACAAGTTTGGTTGAAAAAAGTAATAGTGTTGATATAATAGTCTTAGGTTTCAGCAAGCCACTTGACTTGGTACCACACAACATTTTGATTAAAAAACAAAATATGGCCCATATTCAATGGATTAAAAACTGGCTAACTGACAGGCTTCAAAATGTATTTGTAAATGGGGAACCATCACTGAGAGGGAGTGTTTGTAATGGGGTCCTGTAGAGGTTGGTTCTCGGCCCTTTGCAATTTAAAATTTTTATCAGTGACCCAGAAGAAAACAAAATCACTGATAAAGTTTGCAGATAACACAAAAAATTGGCAGAGTGGTAAATAATGAAGAGGAAATGTTGATATACATAGCAATCTGGATCTCTTAGTAGGGTGGGTGCAAGCAAACAATGTATATTTTCATATAGACAAAAATTAAGTTTAAATCTAGAAATAAAGGATGTAATCCATACCTAGAGGATGGGGGACTCTATCCTGGGAAAAAGTGACTCTGAAAAAACATGTGGGTGATGGTGGATAATCAGTTGAATATGAGCTCCAAGTGTTGCAATGTGGTCAAAAGGACTAACATGTTCCTTGGATGTATGAACAGAGAAATCTCAAGTCAGAGTACAGAGGTTATATTCACAGTTGCCAACTTTCACATGGTAAATAAGCACCCCAACTTTCACAATAAGCCAAAAATCAAGCTAATTCCATTTCAAAACAAGGCCAAAACAAGTCAATCCCTAAGAACCCCAATACTCTATATGACCAGATCCCCCCCAGCGTGCAGTGTGGGACTGTGGTGGGCCTGCTGTGCACCCCTGACACTCTCCCCCCCCTTAACCCTGCTTGCCCCCCTTTGCCCCGGCTTCCTGGGAGCTGATAAAAAAAAAGAAGCAACAAGCTACAAGCCAAAAACTAGCCAACAAGCAACTCACAAGCCAATTAAGCCAAAAACAAGCCCCATTTTTTTTTCACGGGTTTGGCATATCTGGTTATATTACCTCTTTTTTTGGCACTGATGCAACTGCTACTGGAATGCTATGTCCAGTTCTGGTGTCCACAATTCAAGGAGGATGTTGATAAATGGGAGAGGATTCAGAGAAGAGCCATGAACATTATTAAAAGATTGGAAAACATGCCTTATAGGGATAGACTGCAGGTGCTCAACTTAGTTTAAAGAGAAGATTAAGGGGTGCCTTGCTCATAGTCTATAAGTACCTACATGGGGAACAGAAATTTGATCTAGAAGACAAAGCTATGGGATGACCCAATGGTTGGAAGTTGAAGCTAGACAAATTCAGATGGAAATAAGGAGTGAAATTTTTAAGTGAAACTAATTAGCCATTGAAACAATTTATGAAGGGTTGTGATGGATTCTCTACACCTGGCAATTGTTAAATCACTATTGGATGTTTTCTAAAAGATATGTTCTAGTTTGATCAGGAATTACAGGAAGTGCCATGGTCTGTGTCAGACAGACGGTCAGACTAATTGATCCCAGTGGTTCCTTTTGGATTTAGAATCTGTTACACTAGATCTCCTAAAGTAGTTAATAGACAGCAAGTGCTTAATCCATGTTTGGGTCAAAAGCATCCATGCTTTTAAGATTAATTAGGTCAAAATCTTGATGAAAGATATTTGTGGCCACTTCATGCCCCTATACCATAAATCTCAGCCAGTAAGTTGATATAAAAAGGGCTGTATTAAAAAGATATGTAAATTAGCTATAATTTTATGCCTTCATAAAATAAACCATGATACTTATGTAGAGGACAGCATTTGTGTTTCTTTATTGTCTATATGAGACAAAAAGCAGATTTCTTATCCATGGATATTGCTAGTGTGTTGAATCTGCTGAGCAGTCTTAGATGAGGCGAGAGGGGGAAGTGAAGGTTCTATGACAGTAGGGAAGTTGATTGGTCATGACTGGATCCATGAGGCAGGATGGCCAGGGAACCCAGAAGTAATATGGTGTTCGTAGGCAGCTGAGCTATGAGATCTGGTGCACGAGGATCTAGAACAGCTGCTCCAGCACTGACTGTTTAGTTTGACACCAAGCCAAGCATCTGTGGAGAAGCCTGCTTGTGGGAACAGTACAGAGGCTGTTGCATGTGCACAGAACAATGTAGAGTGGCCCCTCAAGGAGATGTATTGCACAACTGAACCCTGGCCAAGGAACCTGCACGATTCCTAAATACTTCCAGTGAGGAATGGACTGAAAGGGGGCATCTCAAGTACTAAGCCTAAGGAGCCCTAACCTTTTGGACGGTCTCCTTGAGGCCAAGCTAGACACCTTGTGACATGGTCACTCATCTCTTGAGAGCCTCCTATTAGTTGAGTGTGGTGCTGCAATCCTTTTCCCTAGCACCCCCATAGGTATTGATCTCGTTAGGCAGGCCTTCAGTGGCTCAGCGCTCCAGCCAAGTCACACAGACCAACCCCGCCCAGGGTAGCAAAGAGTTCAACAAAACTGCCCTCACGAGAATCTTCAGCCCTGTCTCTGGGCCCTTTAAATATAGCCCCTTTTCTTGGGGCTTTTTAAACTAGCCATGTCCCCTTTCTGGGGCTTAGGTCACTCCAGCCCTGGCTGATGGGGAGAAACCTGGACCCACCCATGACTCCAGGTCCAAATGCAGGGACCCTATAAATAGCAGCCACAGGCAGCTTCCTTCACTTGGTTGCTGCTGCATTCCCTGGGACTCTTTCCATCTGGCCTCTTTACCAATGTCCATTACCTTAGGTCTACAGCTCTAGGGTCTTCTCACTCCCAGGTGTAACTAATGCAGCCCATCAGTCCCTTTCACCAGAGCAGAGCACCCTTCCTTGCCCTTTCTTGCCCCTGCCAGGAACTGAGCAGCTCAGCCCCTGCAGCTCCTTTTATCTGAGCCTGCTGGGGTCTGATTGACTCCTTCTATGCAGCCTCTCTAGGCAGGCCTTTGTGGCTCCTTTCCTGGGGCAGGATGTGGTAGGACCATGGGGTTTCCAGCAGGGGTCCTCAAAGGGCCAGGTACTTCCCATCACACACCTCTCTTATTATTTGTAATTTTAGGTTACTAAGCCTAGTGTATTTGCAAGCATTATTTCCAGCCCTCATAAACCATCTTTTCATTTGAGTCATTTGTCTGAGTGCATGGAACTACCATGCCCTAGAACCTATTGGGCCTAGAAGCTGAAACACTTTTACTGCTTGCTTCCGAGTCTTGGGATACTTGGCACACTATCAAGTACTGAAAGGGTTGGTGTATCGCAGCACTACAGAGACCCATGAAGAACAGGGGTAATTAAAATATCTTTAGAAGGGCCCCAAGTGAAAATATGAATGGGACAAATATCCCTCCCACACACACACACTTCTTTCCCACTTCCCTATGTTCCTTTCTTCTCTTTCNTTTTTTTTTTTTTTTTGCTGCCTGGGGCAGCAAAAACCCTGGAGCCGGCGCTGCATCCAGCAGCACCTCCTGTGCACACATCAGTTGATACACAAACCACAGCCACTCATATCTGTCCCTAGGATGAGAAAAGTCAGCAGAAGGCAGGCTGCCAGTTGTATCCTCCTTGGATTCCTCCAAGGAGAAGGAGGGTTTCAGCCTCAAATTATTCTTCTCAGTCCCAGTAAAGAGAGTGGGGATTCTTTTCTCCCTCTTCAGAGGGAGAAGCACGTGGGAAGAGGAACCAGAGGAAGGAGAATGTCCCTGCCCCCAGGAGGAGGTTGCAGAGTTATTCCTTCTCTCCACTCCTCCTTTCAGAGACCAGGGAGAAGAGAGGCCCAAAGGTGGTTCTTATCCCTCCCATCCAGAATGAAAATGGCTATACACAATCATAATGATTTAATAAATGTGTACTAGGTGCAATACAGGCAAATATGAATACTGAGTTCCTGTCCGGTGAGCTTACAAAGCTAATATGAGGGCATTAGCTAAATATAATGTTAATAATGTTCATGTGATGGTACCCTCTGACAGTGAATACAAGTTAGCTGATCTGACAGTAAGTATGACAGACTGTTTAACTCCTCAGACAATATTATTTGGTTTGTTGGTACTGGACAAACATGTCAAAGTCAGTTATAGTGTAGGATAAAGAGAGATCATAATATGGTTGACTTTTCAGGCAGTTTGTAATCCTTTAACAAGCCTTTTTCGGTCATATATGGCATATTTATTTTTGTTCTTCAAAGTGTTACTTGTTGGCTAGAGATTCCACATGGATTACAAGTTAAAGAAATGTTTATTGCTGCATCAAAGAACAATTTCTAAGTAGCACTGCTGAATGAATGGAAGAAAACCCTTTGAAATAAGGCATTTGCCATGGCTGAAGAATTGGGTTTTTATATAAACTTAAACTGACTGGTTAGTTTGAGGTGTTTCCAATTTTTAATTTAACAAAATGATTGGCTCTACCTATTATATGGGATTTTCTAGTGTCATCCCAAAAAGTTTTAGCTATTCTATTACCCAGTGTTTCCCCTCTCCCTTCCCCATCCACAAATAAAATAATGCTATATTAAGGTGCACTTGGGCAGGAGAAAAGTATTTATCTGAGCCATCAATGAAGAGGGGTATTTGTAGATTTGCAAGTGACTAAACACTAAAGAGGGCAAATAATCTAATCTTACGATATTCATTGGTCTTGATATTCAAATGAGAGTCAGGCATCTGAATCCAAATAGTTATAAACTTCCCTCCTCTTATTCTTTGCCTTAGGCCTGGGTTACACTACAAAGTTAGGTTGATGTAAGCCATCTTGCGTCAACCTAGTTGTGCATGTGTCCATGGTTAAATTTATCTCATAGTGATGTAAGAACCTTGTTATGCCGACATAGTAACATCACCTCCCTGAGTGGAGTTGGGCTATGTTCAATGTACTGAGGTTGAAGCAGCGTGAGTGTACACTGCGTTACCTATGTCGACCCTAACAGTCCTCCAGCAGCTGTCCCACAAGGTCCAAGACTGACCATGCTGGTCACAACTGTGACCTCCATGTAGACCGGAAGGCCCACCTCTCCTTAAAGCCCAGTGAATTTTTGAAATGCCTTTTCTTGATTGTCCAGCTTGGCGAGCACACCTAGCAGCTCTCCTTTGTTTTGTGAAACCCTAACCCTGACCATGCCACCTACACACTCCAGGCTTTCTCCGGCTTGGGGTAGATAGGAGATATTGGATCTCCTTGGCCCATAGGGAGAAGAGGCTGTACAACACAGCTATGGACCAGCTGTAGAAACGTCAACATCTACAAGCAGATAGCATGGGCGGGGGGGGGGGGGCGGCATGCAGGAGAAGGGATATGACAGGGACCAGCAGCAGTGCTGTATATAAGTGGAGGTACTGTGGCAGGCATACCAGAAGGCCAGGAAGTCCAACAATTGATTCAGTGCTGAGCTGCAGACCTGCTCTTGTACAAAAAGCTACATGCCAAACTCAGCGGAGACACCATCAGCACCACCTCGCATACCACTGTCGATACCTCTGAGGACCCTGAGCCACAGGCCTCTGGCTTGAACAGTGAGGATGAGGAGAATGGGGGATATGTGACTGGGGGAGAGGTCCAGCTTTGCCTGTTTGAGACTCCACTGCAGTCCACTCAGTCCTGGCAGTCAAGCACGGATGAGCCCAGTGCAGGGGAAGGATCCTTGGGTCAGTGTATAAATTTATTTCCTGTTAGCATGATGGCACCCCTAACTTAACTGGACACAGCTGTGGACTTTTTATTAATTTACTCATACTAGAAGAGGCGGTGGTACAACAAAGAGGTAGAGTTGTTATCTGCTTTTCATTGCCCTGTAGAATTAGGTAGCGGGATGGGGGCATGCGGAGCAGTTTGTTTATGAACACGGGGATGTCCCTTGAATCCTCCTGAGAGATCCTGATGAAACTTTCATGGAGGCACTCTGCAGTCCTCTCCCAAAGGTTTTAGGGATGGGAGCCTTATTTCTTCCTCTGCAGTAGGAAACTTTCCCACACCAGTCAGTGATAACTTCGACTGGCACCATTGCAGTACACAGGCGAGTAGCATATGAGCCCAGCACAGCTGTGATCTTTCTGCCTTTGTTACCCTCTGGAGTAAGATATCAGCAAAAATCACCACTGCCTGCAGCAAATAGGTGCCAGTCTTCAGTGCCATTGCCATATACTTATCATTTCAAGCAATTCCCTGACCCCAGGTGGGCGATGCTCACCATGGCTAGTGCTGTGAGCAGTACCATGCACAAGCACTCCCAAGCAGGAGTGTAAATGAGCATATATTGTTTAAAACTTTAGGGGAGCAAGGGAAGGGAGTTCTGAATCTTAAGTTCCATTTTCCGTTGTGACTCTACTGACTATACTCTATCAAAAATCATATTCAACTGTCATTCTGCACTGATGTAGGTGAAGCATCTTCAGTGATCCACCAATGCTTGCATAACCTTAGAAAAGTTGCCCTTTCTGTTGATTTCTGTGGCAAGGTGGTCTGGTGAAAAAATAGGGATATGCGTGCCATCTATTGCTCCACCCACTATATGCTGCAAGTTGCCAAGAGGCACAGTCCTGGGTAACTGGAGGCAATTAATGGCTCTGCACACTTGCATTACAGCAGCCCCTGCACTGGATTTTCCAACTTTCCAAAATGATTTCCCACTGAGTGGTAACAATCCAACGTTGCAAGTTTCCAGAGTGCAATCGCCACTCGCTTCTCCGCTGTCTGTGCAGCTCTCATTTTGGTGTCCGTGTGCCGGAGGGCTGGGGCGAGCTGAGCACACAGAGCCAGGAATATCCAAAAGTTCTTCAGTCACTACTCATCATCCCAAGCCTGTATTACAATGTAATCCCACCAGTCAGTGCTCATTTCTCAGGCCCAGAAGTGGCACTCCACCATCTGCAGCTGCTCTGTGCACACCACCGCCAACCTTGTATTGGTTCCTGCTATGTCCCATAGCCAACTGTCCTCCAAGATATTATCATGTTCCCCACTGATTCAGTTCTTCGTGCGGCTCTGCAAATACCAGAAGATTGTGCATCAGAGATGGCGGACAGTGAGAAGGGCTGTGTGAGTTTGTGGGATTTTTAAAAAAGGTGTGAAAATTATGGGATATAGATATAGATAACATTATGGGATGGAAACACTTGCACACTTGGAAGTTGACCCTTGCTCCCAGTCACCCCTGTGTGACTCATTTCTGCCCTACCATGCATTGCCAAAACTTCAAGAGACAGTGCGCTGGAAGATGGCGGGTTGCACAGTGGGATAACTACATGTGGTGCACCACACTGTGCATCAATACAAGCAATCCTGGTGAGTACATGCACCGTCCACACAAGGAGCCAAGTGTGCGTGCACACAAGCAATATACTAACTGCAGCGGCTTTATGCTGATGTAATTTGCTTCAGCCAAAGTTTGTAGTGTAGACATGGCCTTAGATCCCTGGACTTACCTCCACAGAGACAATGAGTTTGCTCTCTACAGACCCTGACGGCCTGCAAGCCATCCACATGACATCAGGCAGCAGCTACCTTCCTTCACTGATTTTCAGGGGATGGCAGATGGCCATTCTACCCATCAGCTGTTTTCAGGAACCACCAGGTTTGTTTATCTACATTTTTATACCACATTCATGTTAGCATTTATTTGATGTGTTTTCTGCCTGCAGTGCACCCAAAATCCTGGGAAGATTCTTCTTTGCAAGCTGCCCATACTGCAGCAGGAACAAAAGATCTTCCTGTTATCTTTCCACTGCTTTAGCAAGTTATCAAGAGCCAAATATTTTCCAGTTATTTGGATAATCTTATCTCCCTCAGATAGTCTTATGTAAGGGCCTTTCAGGAATGATACTTTCTCAGAATTCATATCACTACTAGATATTCTCTCATACTCTAGATGCCAAAATATATTCAGGATAGGACATTCATGAAATCGAAAGGTTTGAAATGCCTGTGAGTAAGGCCGCAATTTAGTCACGGAAGTCACAGATTCCGTGATTTCCAAAGACCTCCGTGACTTCAGCCAGTGCCAGCTGGAAGCTGCAGGGTCCCCTGCCATCTGCAGAGGCAGACATCCCACAGCTACCCAGGGTCCTCATTTTGTCATGGATATTTTTAGTAAAAGTCAGGGGCAGGTCATGGTGTCACAACCCTGTGGCCCCCTCCCTCAGGGGGTCCCCTGAGGAGGCAGATCAGCATTGTATGTTGCTAACACTGTTGCAAGCATCGCAAAGCATTTTGGGAAGGGTTAAAGGGTTAAAAGTGTGAGTGTGGAGTGGAAGATTCCTTTGCAGGTTGCGAGGCCGAAAGGGGAGGAAGAGAGAAGAGAATGGGTTAACTCAACGCTCCAGCTAGGTCCGGAGATAAGACGCTGACTCCAGCCCAAGGCCACGGCACACAACCGACTCTCGGCTGCCTGCCAAGAAAGACGGGGGCCTGGATTCCAACCCCGACCAGCCATGAGAAAGGAGGATTCAGCTGAACAGAACTGCAGGGGCTGTGAAAATCAGTGAGACGGCGAAGGCCAGCGAGGGGGGAAACGGAGTCTCGCGTCCCTGAAGCCGGTGTGTTTTGGGAAAGCTGAGGGCGCCGCAGAAAACCAGTTTGGACTGGTACAAAGAGCACGGGGGACAGAGGTCCCTGGACAAAATGCCCCCAAAGACCCCAAGACTTAAAACCCTCCTGAGAGGTGAAGCAAGTTGGAGATCAACAGCAGACCCTGGACGGCCTGTGCACAGGACAGAACTCTCGTCCACCTTTCCCCCTCTTCTTCTTACGTTACACCCATGCTTGGCCAGCCTTGGGTCATGCGTGTGTGAGTATGAAAGTGGGTTAGGGCATGGGCACTAACGCTTTTTCCTTCCTCTGAGTGACGTGGGGAGCACCCCGCACTCACTGGTGTTATTTTAATAAAGCTTTAAAACTTAGACCCTTGATGTGCTCCTTCATCTCCTCCCCTAACGATCCTGCGGCCTCAGCCTGATCACCTGACACCTCAGGCAGATTGGTAACAGAAATCTGTCACCGTTTTGGTGGAGAATTGCAGAGGGGTGCGGCCCTGCGGAGCGCACCAACTGGTCTGCCCTTGGTATTTCATGTTTGCTCTGCCCGGCACGGTTGGTATTTCATGTTGAGGATTTTATGGTTCATGGTGTGCCCCACCCTCAGCCGTAGTATGGCTGAGAAACGAAGGCAGGTTTAGTATCCTCTCTCCACCCCGATCGGTGGGGGAAGAGTACAGGTGGGTCTACCCCCGGCCGTAGAAGTGCCAGGCAATAGGGGGAGGACTTAGCGATCCTCACTCTGAGCCGAAGAATAAAATCCTCAGTGCATACACCCTCAGCCGTAGCATGAATGAGTGGAAGAGGAGAACTTAGGGTTTCTCGCTCTGCCCTTGGGGAGGAGTTTGTATTGGGTGTATGGGCCCTCGGTGGTAGAGGCCGAGTAATACAGAGGGAGGCTTAGCACCCCTCCCTCTGGCCCAGTGGGGTAACATTGAAAGCCCCGGTGCCAGCATGGGCAACGTGAAATCTCAAGTGATTAGAAAGAGCTTAAGAGTGGTACTAACGGATTGTGACAACATGTTCAGGAAACAGAAGGGTACAGCTGAGGACTCGGGAGTCCCACAGTCATGGCCGATGGCATCGACGATGGGTTCAAGCCTGGATGCACGGGCATTAGGGAGCACGGACACGGGAGTCCGGCTGCCTGGCCAGCTGGTGTCACGGGAGGCTAGTGGCCCTGATGCCTGAGCTACAGAAGGGGCAACAAAAACCCGGTTGCCTCTTTCACAGGGGGTGTGAGGACCTCTCCCGACTGGAGAGGGCTCTCACCAAGGTGGGATACAATCCCTGGGGTTCTGTCGCGGAGCTTCAGAAAAGTGTGCTTTCTTGGCAGGATTTATTACACCTGTAGGCCAGGTATGAAAAGCAGAAGGGTAAAAACCTAGGGGCAGCTATGGGATTGATATGGACTGCAGCGGTCATGTGGTATCAAACGTCGGGACAGAAAGAGGAGTTGGGGAAAAGGGAAGCAGTGTGTACCCGGACAGCTAGTGGAAATTGAGCAATTGAAAGTGCAAATTACTAACCCGGCGGCAACCCAAGCCTACACCCAGGACAAGTTGCAGGCCTTGAGACAGGACTTCCAGGTGGAAAAAGCAGAACGCACCCGCCTGGAAGCACTGGCTAAGCAAGTACCAGTCCTTCAGGGACTCGTCAAAGATTTGACCATTCATGCCCAGCATACGCCGCAGTGGCAGTGTGTTCGCCATGAAAAGAAAATTGAACAGTTGAAACGTCAATTGGCCATGCGTTCTGTCCAGGTGGCAGCCATTATGGCTCAGGGTTTAACTGATCGCCATATTTGGGGTCGGGAAGGAATTTTCCTCCAGGGCAGATTGGCAGAGGCCCTGGAGGTTTTTCGCCTTCCTCTGCAGCGTGGGGCACGGGTCACTTGCTGGAGGATTCTCTGCACCTTGAGGTCTTTAAACCACAATTAGAGGACTTCAATAACTCGGGCATAGGTTAGGGGTTTGTTACAGGAGAGGGTGGGGGAGATTCTGTGGCCTGCGTTGTGCAGGAGGTCAGACTAGATGATCATAATGGTCCCTTCTGACCTTAAAGTCTATGAGTCTATGAGAAGGTTGTATGTACGGCACCCCCAACTATGAAGAAGAGCACCCCATGGGGTGATTACGAAGAGGAAAGGGACCAGGAGGGGTGGGGGCTAGTTAAGGAGCCCACCCTCCTTGTTAAATTGGTAGTGGAACAAAGCCTGTGCCCATGGAAAGGGACGGTTCAACAAGAAAAACAGGATCAGGCCCAGACAAGCAGGCAGGCAACAGATAAAGAAATTGGAAAACAGGTTGGAAGCCCTGAGGGCATAGTGGCAGGAGTAAGGAAAGGAGTAAGTGCAGACATGGGGAATTTAGATCCCTGAAACAGTACTTGGAATGGTAAAATCTGAGTTGATTAAGGTATTATTTTGGGAGATAAGCAAGTGATTTAAGGAAAGAGAGTGAGAAGTGAACTCTGCAAAGGCTGGAGGGAATTAAGCAGTTGAACGTTGTAAAAGTGTTAAAAAGGAAAAGTGTTAGAGAAAAAGAGAATTCTTGGTTTCTCTGAAGGAAAATGGGCCCTTTTCCAAAGGAATGTCTGCAAATAATCCAGGCAAAGAGACTATCTAATTGAAATAATTTGACTATGGACAATTTAGTAGTCAAATTTGCTAAAAGAACATAAGGGGGTTCTATTGGAACTTAGCTGCCCCAAATGTATCAAGGGAATGTAATCTATATACAGCTATGTAAAAACAGAGCAGTGTAGAAGGAATGTGCATTTCCCCCGGGACATGTGCAGTGTATATTGTAGAAGGGGTAAAAGAAATGCAAACCTACCATGCTACTTAATTAAAATCCTATAAGGACTCCAAAGGGAGCCACAATAGGTTGTGTTTTCCTTTTCAAATCACTGTGTGTTTTGGAAGCAGGAGTTAAAAGTTAAAAGTAATCAGGACTCTGATGAACGTTGATTGTGTCCCTTTTAAGACAGAGTCTCTGAGCTGCTGATGGCTTTGGATCCAAAAGCAAGCCAGAAAGCGTCTGTGTTAATGCAAATTACCTAACTGATAAAGGTAGAAGCCATTGAAACCTGGCCTGCCTATAGAACAAACACAGGAAAATATGGGGGTAATTCCTCTGTTTTGCCTGCAATCAGCAAGGGTTTTTGTAAAAGAAAGGAATATTTTAAGCAATAATCTGCCACCCCCAAAGGGATAGAAACATGTTCTTTTTGTCTTTCAGAAAATCAGGAAAAGCTGATGCCAGCTGAAGAGCAACCCAAAATACCATGAATCTACGGTCACAATAGAAATTGTGTTTTGTGTTCTATGTTTTGTCTTGTGTTTGTCTTGTTGCTAGCACCGTTCTGTATTAAAAATAAAATACTGCAGGGAAACATCCTCAGGTAGTAGACACCGTATTAGGAGGAATTGGTTCTGAAGCAAAGATATGGAAAGTTAGTCCACTCCTCATATGGCACATGGAATCCTTCTGGCTACCCCAGACCTCAAGCCAGTGGGCTGGGGAGGGAGGGAAGCTATTGGACACCAGAGGTTGTACCGAGTGGACTCCTCAAAAGTGGGTGTGCTTGTCCTCGCCTGTTGCTGCAAAGCCCTGTAGTAAAAATGTTTCACAAGGATCCTGTATGTGGGGATGAATTGGATGATTATAATTATGAGGAGGGAAAACACCTCCAAAGACTCTCCCTGGTTCGAGCTGCGGAAGGGGCCCAAGCCACAATGTGGTGTAAGGCTGGAGGGGAGGGGCCATGGAGGCAATGTATAATCCAGATAGACACAGTAGGGCCACAGCAGAATACCTGGTGGGTGGCCCTGGACCTCCCATGGACCCCTGAGGGGCAGACCCTGTTCCTCATGTGGTGGCCTGGAGCGGAATGGGAGGCCCTTTGGCGGGCGATAGCAATTATTGATCCCTGGATGCAATATCATTGTTGTGACCTCCTAAACCAGGCAAATGACATCCATGATGGAAGCCAGGAAGGGCTGTAATGGGACAACTAATAATTTAGGGAGTTTTTGGTCTGTGCCTCAGTTTCCCCAATAGGTGCATTCATGTTGTTCTCTTTCTTTCCCTTTTGTTTCTTTAAACAGGATATGCAGTAATAGCGAGAGCCCAGGGACACCCTGAACAGGAGTGGTGGGACCGCTCTTGCTGCTTCAAGCCTGCAAAATTCATCAGGGTGAAACAATAAAGATGCCTCCACCTTTACAGTGTTGCAGCACATGTTTAATCTGGAGAAAGCTGCCTTTGCCACAGCCATCTGGATGGGGCATCTATGCCAACAGGGGGATGTGTTATGCTATGTTACTAATGAAGCCAGGAGCCACTACTGGCTAGTGTATGCAATTGTTGCCGCCCTAACAATTTTGCTTGTGCTATATTGTTGTTTATGTAGGAGACCAACAGTAACCCTAGCCACTGTGTTAGAGGGAGGCTGGAAACCTAAGTGGTGACCCCTCACAACAAAATGTTGATTTGGGATCAAGGGGGGGAATGTCACAACCCAGTGGCCCCCTCCCTCAGGGGGTCCCCTGAGGAGGCAGATCAGCATTGTATGTTGCTAACACTGTTGCAAGCATCGCAAGGCATTTTGGGAAGGGTTAAAGGGTTAAAGGTGTGAGTGGAAGATTCCTTTGCAGGTTGCGAGAGGCCGAAGGGGGAGGAAGAGAGAAGAGAATGGGTTAACTCAACGCTCCAGCTAGGTCCAGAGATAAGACGCTGACTCCAGCCCAAGGCCACGGCACACAACCGACTCTCGGCTGCCTGCCAAGAAAGACGGGGGCCTGGATTCCAACCCTGACCAGCCATGAGAAAGGAGGATTCAGCTGAACAGAACTGCAGGGGCTGTGAAAATGAGTGAGACGGTGAAGGCCAGCGAGGGGGGAAACAGAGTCTCGCGTCCCTGAAGCCAGTGTGTTTTGGGAAAGCTGAGGACGCCACAGAAAGCTGGTACAAAGAGCACAGGGGACAAAGGTCCCTGAACAAAACGCCCCCAAAGATCCCAGGACTTAAAACCCTCCTGAGAGGTGAAGCAAGTCGGAGATCAACAGTGGACCCTGGATGGCCTGTGCACAGGACAGAACTCTCCCCATCTTCCCCATCTTCTTCTTACATTACACCCAGGTTTGGCCAGCCTCGGGTCGTGCGTGTGACAGTATGAAAGTGTGTTAGGGCATGGGCACTAACACTTTTTCCTTCCTCTGACTGATGTGGGGAGCCCCCGCACTCACTGCTATTATTTTATTAATAAAGCTTTAAAACTTAGACCCATGGTGTGCTCCTTCATCTCCTCCCATAACGATCCTGCGGCCTCAGCCTGATCACCTGACACCTCAGGCAGATTGGTAACAGAAATCTGTCACAATGGGCTTCTGTGAATTTTTCATTATTGCCTGTGACCTGTTTGTGACTCTTACTAAAAATATGCGTGACAAAATCTTAGCCTTACCTCTGAGGTCATCTCCATGCCAATGTGGGCTTCTTCCCTAAAGTGGGCACTTGAGGGTTTTGTTTTTTAAGAGTGTCAAGTATCAGAGGGGTAGCCGTGTTAGTCTGAATCTGTAAATGCAGCAAAGAATCCTGTGGCACCTTATAGACTAACAGACGTTTTGCAGCATGATGCAAAACGTCTGTTAGTCTATAAGGCGCCACAGGATTCTTTGCTGCTTTTTTTAAGAGTGTTTTTAGTCTCAATTAATATCCATACCTATTATAAACCCCTAAAAATCCACCATGCAAAGAAGAATAGGAGGTCTATTCTAAAATGTGCTACAAGATTTCTGCCATTAGAGTAACCCTGCCTAAAGCCACATTAAATGCATTTGACTATCTGGGAAGTTAACTCAAGGTTACATAGCAAAGGAAGTAAAACTTTTCACAGCTTCTGAACTTTGCATTTGGCTGTTGCTGAGCTTTCCAGATGAACATTTCTGCAAAATAAGTTCTGTGTTTAACTTACATACACACATTATAGAGGCCCTATTTATCCTCTGGCCCCTCTTTGCTGCCCTAGCCGTAAAACTAGAGGATCCCACCACCAGTGAATATCCCTGCTGTAGGGCAATTCCCATGGTAATATCTCTATGCCACCTCCTCTCATATCCCTCAGCACTTGAAACATGGCAAAGAAGCAGCAGCAGTGGTGGGAATTGACTCTTCTTAGCTTCCAGAATGACTCATTAAGGCAGCTGAGCTTAATTTAGAGCAACCCTGAGAGCAGAGCAGGCTCCTAGCCAGTTATGTGACTTGGCATTTTTAAATTAAAATATATATATTATACATATAAAAGCACAGGAAATAAAGGGCCAGATTCACAAAACCTGCAGAGGAAGACATGGTGCTGCTCCTCCTTACACCCAATATTCCAGTGGGGACGTCACTCGGGATCAGGCACTTGAACGCAGCTCTCCCACATTGCAGGCAAGCTCCCTAACTCCCAGGCTAGTGAGTATTCTGAGGTGTGGGGAGCCCTCAATCTCTCCTTTTAAACTGTTTCACTCCATATGAAATATCTGAACAGTCACTGGGCCAGAGAACAAGCCCAGTGAGAATGACTGTATAGCCTGGTGGTTAAGGTACTCCCTTGAAAGGAGGAAAGACCTACCGTCAAGTCCTGGCTCCTGTGTGAGGATTTGAACCTGAGTCTACCCCATCCCAAATGAGTGTCCTGGGTATGGCATTTAAGTTTCCCTGCAAATCTAGTGCCCCCGCCTTTTTCCCCCCAAAGCTTTTCACCAAATTCACAAATAGTTTCAAGTGACCTGAATCTGCATTTTTCAGTGAATAAACTATTAATCTGAAAATGTTTGCCCATTTATAATGGCCAGGCACATAAGTGAAATAAAGCCACATTTGTCCCCACTACTCAGTTCCTGCACTGAGCAAAGCTCATCCAGAGGTGAAAAACCAGGCCTCACTCTAGAGTGATCGGATGTCCCGATTTTATAGGGACAGTCCCGATATTTGGGGCCGTGTCTTATATAGGTGCCTATTACCCCCCACCCCATCCCAATTTTTCACACTTCCTGTCTGGTCACCCTACCTCACTCTCTACTTAACGCACATGATAGACACAAACATACTTATTCCAGCTATCTAATCCAGAACAGGCTGCCACCTTATGTTTTTATTGTACGCAACTCTGGCCTGCGAAGAGCTGTAGTTAGTACATGAGGAATCAACAATAACTGTCTGAAGTCAACAACATCTTCTCTGGGAGATTATTTCACTTTCTCATTCTAATAGATCTAGAAATAAAGAGTGTATCTACTGTGCTGTAGATTTATACCCCAGCTTGTTGTGCACGAACTCTCCGTGTAGACAAGCCCAAAATTTTCCATGACATTTAACCAAAATTTTTTCCTTTCTTAATTCTAATTACCCCTACTTGCAGCCTCAGGTATTATTCCCAGTAATTCCTCTTGATCCTTGATATTTACTAGAAATGGTAAAAAAAAATAATCAAATTTTGAAAAGCTTTGCCCAAGATAGGGCGGGGCAGATGGGAATGAGAGAATAAATTTGTCATGTAAGTATGTCCCAAATTGGAGCAGCTCTCGTGATTACATCTTTCAAATACTTACAGATTGTTCTGTCCCTTCAACAGCTGTCACTTAGTCAACAAAATGCATTTAATTCTTTTACTGATTTAGGGTGGGATTTTTCAAAAGAACTCAGCTGGCCTAACTTCACTCTGATTTCAGTCAATGGGAGCAAAAATTAGACTAGGCATTCTTGAAAATTCCAATGTATGACTTTGAACTTAAGAATTCCAAGTGAAAGTTAAAGATACACATGCAAAAGTGAGGTTGTACTTCCCATGCAACTTCGGATGTATACTGCTTCCAAGGCATCTCAGTGTTGTATAAATGTACCACTTGTGTTACTGTGTATATACAATAATTGCAGACAAACATCTTATAGGAATCAGTTAGAATCAGCAATAAATGTGCCAGGATGTTATTTAATTGGTGGCTAATGATTTGTCATTACACTTACTTAGGGTGACCAGACAGCAAATGTGAAAAATCGGGACGGGGGTGGGAGGGTAATAGGAGCCTATATAAGAAAAAGACCCAAAAATCGGGGCTGTCCCTATAAAATCGGGACATCTGGTCACCCTACACTTACTGCATTGGATGGATTATCACTTTTTATTGCTCCTTGGTTCCAGCCATGGAGAACTGTGTTTTTGATTTTCCTCATTTTCATCAGTGGTTGAGTTGTACTCACTTGTCTATTTTGATAATGAAGTCAAGAGATTAGATATACTATTCGCTTTTGTGGATTCTAGATTCATCCAGCTATGTTATTAAAGGAATTAGATGAAAGCTTGCCAACTGTCTATCATGGTTTTCCTTGTGACACATGGATTCTTTTTAGATCGGACAGTAAATTCCACATGTGACACTCTTTCCCATGACTACATGCTCTGTTTTTCCAGTGGCTGCTGGATTTTGCTGCTTTGAGTCATCCAAATTGGTCTACTGTTTATTAGATTCCTAAATTTTAATCTTTTGGAAAACAAAAAACAAACAGGCTCTGTATTTATAATGATTTCAGAAGTTCCATAGAAATAAATGGAGAAAACATATGGTATCTGTTTGTGTGTTACTGCTTTGTTAGGCCCAGATTGTGACCTGTCCTGTACACCTGTGCAGAGGAGTACGGCTCTGTGCTGCTTACCCATATGATGGGTACCTGTGCAAGGAGGAAAGTCATCTCCACAAGGTTACATGGCCAGGAGGGGAGAGTGAAAGGACAGAGCCTTGTTTCCTCCAATAACTCGCCAGCCCTCACAACTGCACCTATACCCTGGGGAGTGTGTGTGTGGGGGGGGGGGGGGNGGGGGGGGGGGGGGGGGGGGGGGGGGGGGGGGGGGGGGGGCATACACTGCATTAGGTACAGGGTTGGTGAAGGATACATCCCCACTCCGGAGCAGAAGGAAAATAGGGACCAAATTATGACTGAGTCACAGCTTGCTTCTGGGCAGTGCAACTACATGCTCACTCATACAAGGGGCTTTCAGCAAAGACACCCTTTGTACAGCATTATTCATGTATTTATGTCTTGTATTATTTACCTGGGAAATGGTAATGTCAAAAATTTATTAAAATTGCCATCTTGAATGGTGTCTAGTTGTTGTTTGACAGCCATGTTGGCTACCCCTCTCTTTGAAACTTTGGCACCCTTTTGTGTATGAATTTGGCACTCTTTTGTGGAAAGGTGGGGAAAAGGACTGGTTAGGTGGTCAATAATCTGCCTAGAGGATATAAAAGCCCCACTCACAGGCTCTAGGGTGCTGTCCTCCCTAGCGGCAGCCCACACTCACGTCGTCGGATCAAGAACCACCTGAAGATCTCTGAGAGAAACCACCACAGCTACTTGCCTGAGAAGTAATCCTGATCCTGATCCTAATCCTGGTTCAGCAGTCATCAAAGGTCCAAGTCCCTCCTGTGCCATCTGTCATCCCCAAGCACAGTGGTAGGTCCGGATCCAACATCTCGAGGCCGAGGCAGACAATCAGACGAACTTTGATCTGTAAAGTATAAACACCTTTGTCTGTCATTTGTAGAGGGAGAGGGAGAGGGTTCTGGGCTTCATATTTTGTCATATACTTACCTTATGTTAAATAAAGCACCTTTTTAGTTTACATTTTCTTGTCCCTTATCCTTATTTGCACTGAGATCAATTAGGTGATAGATCCTAATTCAGGGGCAGCCGTACCTGAGACTTCTTAGCAGGGGTCCATAACATCCTTAATTTCTTCCCCCACATTGATACATTTTAACACCTTGACCCCTTAAACAAATGCTTCTGACTTTGCCCATCCCAACCCCGGAGAGGCATAGCACCCTACCTTCCCCATGGAACAGGGAGCCAAGGATCAAACTGTGACTGAGTCATAGTTCATTCCCTGGTCTGCTCCTGGAGCAGTGTAGCTACATGCTGGCCCTTACTTGGGGCTTATGGTATTGCTGAACTCTAGCCCTTAGAAAAGTAATTGCTGCCAGGGAAGCAACATAGTCTACTGCTAGAGCATTGGTCTGGAATAAGGATAGCTGTACTGGATCCTAGCTCTGACAATGACTCGTGTGCCAGTAGGTTAAGCATTTAACCTCCTTGTGTCTTCATTTCCCCACTGGTAACATGGTGAAAATACCACTATATGGACCTGACAGGAGTATTAAGACATTTATTCAGTTAGTGTTTGTGAAGCACTTGAAGATCCTCAGGTGGAAGGTAACACATAGGGCTAAATGTTAATATATTTTACACATTTGTGTAGACAATTGTTGAACTACCATATTTTAGTTAAAGTAATGAAATGTTCAATTTTCTCTTTTTGCAGATTGGAAGAGACTTGTAACACAAGAAAAACAGCTTCCAACTAATTTGTGTATAACTACTGCATCTGTATTATAAATATAGTGCAGAACCAATCAATGGCAGAAATATATTTGGCACTCAGATACCATTCATACATAATGGACATGACATTTCCAAATGGATTCTGAACACACCACGCAGACAGTGTTTTTTAAAAAACGAGAACCTAAAAAAAACACAAAAAACCAACGCGTACCATCCTAGTAACACAGCTGACAGACGCGGTGTTCAGTTATTCTGCCTGGGATGGTACTTTCATTCTGAGCTTCCAATTTTAACCTGTCAATGACTAATTTGCTGTAAACATTAGAAAACTATTTGCTCACATCCTGGGTGCATTGATGAAAGCAAAGATTGATGCCTTCAGCCATCTGAGTGGTGCACTAATAGCTTACTAATTCATCCCTTGGCATTGCCTATTGCTATTAGAAGATGGTATAAACTTTCATCAGTTGGTAAGGAGCTGAATCTAAATTCCCAAGTGATCATCAATACGTGTATTTAACATGCAATTCATCACCAAAAACTGTCACTCAATATCTATTTAAGTTGATAGGGGAACTTGTAATATCAGTCAGATTTTTATGAAGAAGGGTACAGAGAGATACATGAATTTAGGGCCTACCAAATTCACGACCATGAAAAACACATCACGGACCATGAAATCTGGTCTCCCCACCCCATGAAATCTGGTCTTGTGTGCTTTTACCCTATACTATACTATACAGATTTCACGGGAGGGAGGCCAGCATTTCTCAAATTAGGGGTCCTGACCCAAAAGGGATTTGCAGGGGGGGAGGAGGAATCACAAGGTTATTTTATGGGGGGGTCATGGTATTCCCACCCTTATTTCTGTGCTGCCTTCAGAGTGGGCAGCCGGAGAGTGTCGGCTGTTGGCCAGGTGCCCAGCTCTGAAGGCACTGCCCTGCCAGCAGTAGCACACAAGTAAGGGTGGCAATACCATACAATGCCACCCTTACTTCTGGGCTGCTGCCTTCAGAGCTGGGCGATCAGAGAGTGGTGGCTGCCTACTGAGGGCCCAGGCAGCAGCACAGAAGTAATGGCGGCAATACCATACCATGCCGTCCTTACTTCTACGCTGCTGCTGGTGGTGGTGGCGCTGCCTTCAGAGCTGGGCTCCCAGCCAGCAGCTGCCGCTCTCCAGCTGCCCAGCTCTGAAGGCAGGGCCACCGCCAGCAGCAGCGCAGACGTAAAGGTAGCAGTACTGCAACCCCCACCACAATAACCCTGCGATCCCCGAATTCCTTTTTGTATCAGGACCCCTACAATTACAACACTGAAATTTCAGATTTAAATAGCTGAAATCATGAAATTTACAATTTTTAAAATCCTATGACCATGAAATTGACCAAAATGGACTGCAAATTTGGCAGGCCCTATACATGATCTATTCTACTGGTGCTCAACCTTTCCAGATTATTGTACCTCTTTCAGGAGTCTGATTTGTCTTGTGTACCCCCAAGTTTCACCTCACTTAAAAACTACTTGCTCACAAAATCTGACATAAAAATACAAAGGTGTCACAGCACACTATTACTGAAAAATTGCGTACTTGCTCATTTTTACCATATCATTATAAAATAAATCAGTTGGAATATAAATATTGTATTTACATTTCAGTGTATTGAGGAGTATAAACAAATCATTGTCTGTCTGAAATTTCAGTTTGTACTGACTTCACTAGTACTTTTTCAGTAGCCTGTTGTAGAACTAGTCAAATATGTAGATGAGTTGGTGTACTCACTGGAAAACCTCTGCGTACCCCCGGGGGTACACATACCCCTGTTTGAGAACCACTGAGCTATTCTACAGAATGTTGTGTAACTAAAAATTGTGAGTTGGGCAGAGAAAAACCTATAGGATTACAGTAGAAAGGCAAATTATTTCTACTGTAGAGACTAATGACCCGATTTTCAAAGGTGTTGAGCCTCTGCAGCTCCCATTAACTTCATGGAGTTTGTGGGCACTTATGAAAAATCAGGTCCATTAATATTATATTGTTATTGATATAGTACTTATTGTTGAGGTTATCCCCTCACTATTCACAGTAAACTTTAAGATATCATTGGACACAGAGTGCCATTTTCATATTTTGCATGCACTATGAGGTACATAGATGAGTCAGTGAGATTTAGATTGCATATGCAATCTAACCATTCTGCACGCAAATAAATATGATTTCCCTGCCCTGGCTGATTGGGGACATAGAAATTCTATAGTGACTAAGGTTGAGATTACCTAACTCAGCTGGACTGCCTCCATTATATGTAGTATTTCATTGTGTGATGGTTATACATTCAAGCACTGCATTTGTGTGTATTGTTTAGAGAGTTAATACTGAACAGCCCACTGCAAATAAGTTATTTTCGAGTGTCTGTAGCTTCATGTCCAGGATACTATTTAAGCCATCTGAAAATGAAGTTATCTTTTAATTCTCTCAGTTTTTCTAATAACATTTTACTATTTATCAGGTTTTCCAAATGTACCTTGAAAGCAAAAATCTGTCAAGAAACTATAGGTGATATCCTGGCTCCACTGAAATCAATGGAAATTTTGTCATTGACTTTGGTGGGGTCAGAATTTCATCTTAGACCTACAAAAGTGATAATAAACAGTTACTGTATGCTTGCTTTGCCAAGTGAAATGAAGGTATTTGCTCTTCCTGGTCACATGCATGTCTACACATTTTAAATAGATGAACTAATTACAAACTGCTGGACAGCTAATTTAAATATTTCCACTGTTGATGTTTTGTTTCTCTCTGGCTCTCTCTCAATTTAGGTGTTAATTCTTACTGTCACTTTTTAATAATCCTTAATTATAGATGTGCTGCAAGGATTCTGAACACATTTTTCCTTAGTGACTTCATTTGCTACAGGCCTTCTCCCCAGTTGGTGTCCTTTAATTCACATATACCCCTCATAGAATCATAGAATATCAGGGTTGGAAGGGACCTCAGGAGGTCATCTAGTCCAACCCCCTGCTCAAAGCAGGACCAATCCCCAACTAAAATAGTCATAGTTATGTTCCTGCTACTGAAAACTTTTCAATGCCATCTTACCCTTACTAGTCTATTGTAACTTTGTCATATCAACCATTTAAGATCTGGAGGATATTTTTTTCCCCCACAAGCCAGGTCTGTTTAATACAAATCCAATGGGGTCATTTGTAAAACCTTCTACTTTGTTGGTGAGTGGCTACTTAGACATATAGTCCGATGATTTCCACAATGGGGCACTAAAAGTTCTACATTAAAATGACCTGGTTCATCAGCATATTATCCCCCAGATTGTAAGTATTTAATATGATGAACATTTCACAGTAGAAGAGCAATGGTAAAATGTTGTGAAAAAGCTTTCAATTTCAGAAACATAACTTTGTGTGGGTGTATGTGAAATGCAATAAATTGCTGGATCTTAAAGGACACTGAAGTAGGTAATAAATACGAGTGCTGTAAAGACTCGATTCCCGCTGCACCACACCTGTTCTGGGAATTGCTTTCTTACTGTCCCCAATTTCCCCATGCTGTCGTCAGCTTAAAAGAGAAGTATAGGTTTTAAATGAGAACATGCTAATTTTGGAAGAGTGAGATGCAGCAACACTTTCATTTAGAGAGCATTTACTTGTTTCTATCTATTTTAGGGTTTTATATTGCACTCACCACTACAGCTGGTTGGAACATTTTCAAGAAAATTTCATCATGGAGATGGATCAGTTTCAATGAAGTTTTCAGCCAGAAAACATGTTGAGAGAAAGAGTCTCCACTCTATAGCCAGGTGGTTAGGGCACTGGTCTCAGATGTGGGAGACCCACATGCAAGTCCCTTACTCTGCCTGAGTCGAGAAAAGTTTTTAAATCTCTAATCACTCTGAATCAGACGTGGACTTGAACCTGGGTCTCTCACGTCCTAGGTCAGTGCCCAAATGGATGTAAGTTCACACATACAGTTTGATCCAAAAATCGGACATTTCTACACGTCTCTTGTTGCAAAAATGTTCAAAAGGATTTGTTTTCCTTCCAATACTGAATGCAAACAAATTTTGAAACCTCAAAAGTTGTTGGAAAATGGAATTGTCATCCTCTAGTCAGCTCTATTCATCACTAAAGCTCTGAAATCAATGGAAATCAGGCACCGAGGTGCTTATGAAAATCTCACCAGCCACCTTATTTAGAGGCCTAAAGCTAAAAATCTTTAAAAATCCAGGCACCGAGGTGCTTATGAAAATCTCACCAACCACCTTATTTAGAGGTCTAAAGCTAAAAATCTTTAAAAATCCAGCCCCAGGTGTGTCTAGAGGTACTGACACTAATGTCACCAAGTTCTAGCTCTCTAATGAAAATCAGGACTAAAAACTTGAACCAGCAACAGAAGCAGACAGTGAGCCCACTGTGGGACTGGAGCACAGGGGAAATATGCTCACAACAGCCCGTCCCATTATGGAGCGATTCTGCGCAAACCTGAGCCTCCACATTGAAGCTGCCTTCAGACATTGGTACAATGAGTTACAGTAATCGAGTCTGCAAGTGCTGAATGTGTAAATTGCTGTGGCCAGAACCTTGTTAGGGAAGAAGGGACAAATCTTCTAGTAAAATAGAGGAAGAAGATGACATCTGTGTCACTGATGCTACATGGTGCCCATGTCATCTCACTGTGAAAAGCATTTTTCTGAGAAGAGCAGTTGTGCTTTGCCACATTCAAGGTCCTGTTGGATCAGAATGACTGGTCCTACTGTAATGCTACGCAGTCTCCTCCAGCTATGTGATGTAAGTGAACCAAAACAAAAACACCCTCTCACCTCTGGGTGAACCCTTTTCACAAAGTGATCACTCTATTTCTGACCTCTCAGACCTCATCTTCAAAGGAAACCTGCACAACACTTTCAAAAGATGAGCCTGGGAGCTTAAATTCATAACTCTGCCAGACACTAAAAATCATGGACTTAATGGAGACAGGATTTATGGCTTATTTCAACAGTCTGTAACCCATTAATCCCCTCTTTTTGTCCTATGACTGGAGGGGTATTAGTGGGCCACTCTACTTGAATGTGTGCTAACTACTTATGCTAAACAGTCTCTTCCACCTTGCATTGAGCTGTGATGCTAGTCCTAAACTGCTGTTATCCACCTGAGAGTTTCAGCACTTTTATTGTTTTCCCACTCCTTTCCCTCCCAGTTCCAAAAAGGTTGCTCTCATTTTGGTTCAATTATGTGCAGTTGGCTCCTTTGGATCACTCATGTGCTCCAGACTCTTCTGCCCCAGCTCATGGGACACCTGTTTTGAAGCTCACCTGATTCAAATGCAAATGATTCTGGATTGCTTCAGGAAAACAAAGATGGACACTGCAGAAACAGTGAGGGGAAAGACACCAGTAGGAGACTAATTGGAAAGAAGAGAGCAGTGAGTGATTTTTTTTTTCCCTAAAAGGAGGCACCAAATCTTGTCTTTGCCTAGGGTTCAAACAAACATAGGGCTGTTCTAGTTACACATTCATTGTTTGTCTTCCTTTAGTCTCACTATGGCTGCAAGAAGCATTTTACCAGAGATCCATGTACTCATGAGATGAAAAGCAAGCATGAAGTCTCCCAGTGGTTATTGACTGGCACTTGGTTGTTTGTAGGTTTGGTATCCCTGAAACCAAGTGATTCCTGGCTACACTAATGGTCTCTCAGGGCCCTTGGAAACTGGTGCCATTTAAAGCAGCTTTAACCCTGATCCAACTTGTGAGGAGAGGAGTGGGGGAAGGGAACAGACTAGTGCAGAGCTGCTCAGGATCAGGGAAGGGCAAAGGGCATCTTTCTGCCTCTTTGATGACAGATGCGGATCTGGGCTACTGTATTTATGAGCTTAATTTTGTCAGTCTTGTAGATTTCTCATTTAATCAAATTAAGCTCTGCAAGGGTTTGTGTGGACTTGGCGAGCTTATTAAACAAAAATGGAGACCTTGCTTGCCAACTGGGTTTTTCCAATTTCTCACAATGATATCTGTACCATCTGTCTGCAAATCATAAATATACTAATCATGAAGTTTATCATTATAAACCCTAATCTCACAGCTCAGTGCTCTCAAGTTATCTTTAATTATTTTTTCCGGACACTGTTTGCCACCTACTCATCAGCTGTTGTAAGACTTTGAGAGTGAGAGCATCCCATAAAAATAGTCCTGAGACTTGACTTAGGTCATGTAGTTAAAAGATTATCTTTGAAACATTTGTTATTGGCAATTTGTCAATTCATTTTATACACACACTTCAGAAAAAAGGCCCTCAAGCCTTTGATAGGAACACAAGTTCGGTGTGGTGACTAGATGCAGTATCAGAATCAGAGTCAATTCTGCAGGGGTAAATTTGTATGGGAGATATGGAGGGCAAAATTTGGCCTGTTGAAGTTAGAAATATAAGAGATCCATTGGTCATTAATCCATCTTCCTTCCATTTAGGAATTATTCCTGCAATATATTTTTTTCTAGTGATTTGTGCAGTCAACTTTTAAATTTTCCACATGAAGTGGCTTCCACCACACTCCTTGGAAGATTTTTCCATAAAGGTCTTATTGAAATTGAGATTTTTGTGATTTCAGTCTTCATTTGTCTTTTTCTTTTGTTAAATTTCATGGAATTTCTCCGCCTCTAAAACTGCACCCGCAATGTCTATTACAAATTTTAAAATGCTTCTTGGGCAACCATACCACCAGATTGCTTGAATATTACATAATTTATAATGTTTTTATTGCTTTTAAACCTCTTTTCACTATAGCCCCCCATCAGCTTTGCATGTAACTGGGGAGTAGAGAGGGGTAAGATAAAGCAAGCCCCCTTGGTTTGCATTGACTTGTGCCTCTGGTTTGGATTATGTCCACTTTGCACAGGTGCAAGACAGGGAAAAATATGTTAAATTAAGTGGAAGTCTTGAAGATTGTTTAGAACAAGGGTCTCAAACATGCGGCCCGCGAGCTCCTCCCGGCCCCCCTGTTTACCTGGCCGACCAGTACCGGGGGCAGGGCAGGCTCCCTGCTTGCTTGCCCTGCCGCGGCGCCGCACCAGGAAGCAGCTGGAACCCGGGGGAGGAGGGGCGCAGGGGTGTGTGTGGCTGTTGCTTCAGGCACCGCCCCCAGCAGCTCCCATTGGCCACAGTTCCCCATTCCCGGCCAATGGGAACTGCTGGGGGCGGTGCCTGAAGCAACAGCCACACACCCCCCTGCGCCCCTCCTCCCCCGGGTTCCAGCTGCTTCCTGGTGCGACGCGGCGGCAGGCAAGGCAGGCAGGCAAGCAGGGAGCCTGCCCTGCCCCCGGTGCAGGTCGGGCCAGAGCCCGCCCCCCTCACTCCTCCTGCACCCCGACCCCCTGCACTGAGTCCCCTGCCGCACCCCAACCCCCTGCCCTGAGCCCCCACCACACCCCACATCCCGACACCCTGCCCTGAGCCCCCTGCTGCACCCTGCACCTCAACCCCTTACCCTGAGCCCCCTGCTGTACCCCGACCCCCTGCTCTGAGCCCCCACCGCACCCCACACCCCTCCTGTGCCCCCTGGGGGCAGGGAGGGGGCAGAGTTGGGGTGGGGATTTTGGGGAAGGGGTTGGAATGGGGGCAGGGAAGGGGTGGGAAGAGGCGGGGCAGGGGCGGGGCCTCATGGAAGGGGTGGAGTGGGGGTGGGGCCGAGGGCGGGGGGGGGGGTGGTCAGTAAATGCGGCCCTCGGCCCAATGTACTAGTCCTCATGTGGCCCTCGAGGTCATTTGAGTTTGAGACCCCTGGTTTAGAAGGAAGAATTCAGCGGAGACAGAGAAACTGGAAAGCTTGAGAAAAAGTGAAACTGGAAGGCCAGAGAAAGGATGGGCCAAGACCTGGAGCAGGCAGAATGCAGCTACGTATCTGCATTCATCTCTTTGCAGATATAATCTTTTCAAAGAAATAATGTATGCACCATTCTTTGCCCAATTCACAGTGCAGCAACTATACACCTTTCAGTGACAGAGCATATTGATCACTTCCAAATTAGTTTGGAGACAAAAAAATTAAAGGTACTACAATACAGTGATTCACAATGTTGTTGTTTTTTAAATAAAGAAATTAACACACACACCCCCACACACACACAAATAAAACCCTTCTGACAACAGTGCTCAGTTCACCTCAGAAGTGTGGTTTTATGTCAGCTTTCTTTTCCCACTCCTGGAGGCTGCAGGGGACCAAACCGACCTCTGGTGCAAAAGAGAACAGTCCCAGGGCTTCTTTAACTTTTGCTGGTGGCCAAGACCCCAGTATAAACATGGAAAAACTGAAGGATGTATAAGTGACTTGCCCACTGTTAAGTGTCTGTGGCAGAGAATGGTAGATCATGTCCCCACTGTGTTGTTATACAGTAAATCTCTGAGTATATTTGTTTTGGACAACATTTTATTTTCATCTAAATGAACTGAAAGTTTTTAATTAAAGCATGAAATAAATGACAAATAATGATTTTTAAACTTAAAGAGTGCAAATATTTTTTCTTCATGTAAGAAAAATAAATGCAAATTGGTTTTGGTTTTGAAATATGACAAAACTTCCTTCATCTTCCATGCTGGTAACTTATTCCAAGAGAAAATATTTACTGTAATACCCTTCATCCCTTAAAACGTTAGGAACGCCTACAGTAATGAGCCAGTCTTGTATCCTTGCCATGATAGGATAACTAGGACAATCTTAATTCAAAGATTTGTTGTAAATGCCTGAAAGGGAAAAGAAAGCAGGAAACTATGTAACTGGTGGTTTAGCTCCTGGTGTTATATTATCTATATATGTGCTGTATCATGTATCAAAGTGATTATTGTTTTAGTCTAGGCGAATTTTAGTAATTTTGGTTCCATGTGCTATTCCCTCCCACCCCCACCACGCTGTGAAAATAGATTCAAGACAATTAGCCGGTGCCTCAAACTTCAGCTTAAAACATTATCCTTTACTAATGAAATTGTAAGTACTGAGCAATTCGGGCCAAAATTATTCTCTCAGTGAAATGAGATAAATTCCATTCAGCTTCCCTTGATGATACCTTCAGTTTTAAAACAATCTAGCAGTTTTTTTTAAAGTAAGATCATTTGTGCCCTTAATTATCCACATGTTGATTAAGTGGATCACAAGCTAAATATGAGTGAACAGTGTAACATCGTTGCAAAAAAAGCAAACATCATTCTGGGATGTATTAGCGGGAGTGTTGTAAGCAAGATGCGAGAAGAAATTCTTCCACTCTACTCCACGCTGATTAGGCCTCGACTGGAGTATTGTGTCCAGTTCTGGGAGCCACATTTCAGGAAAGATGTGAACAAATTAGGGAAAGTTCAGAGAAGAGCAACAAAAATGATTAAAGTTCTAGAAAGCATGACCTATGAGGGAAGATTGAAAAAACTGGGTTTGTTTAGTCTGGAGAAGAGAAGACTGAGAAGGGACATGATAACAGTTTTCAAGTACATAAAAGGTTGTTACAAGGAGGATGGAGAAAAATTGTTCTCCTTAACCTCTGAGGATAGGACAAGAAGCAATGGGCTTAAATTGCAGCAAGGGCGGTTTAGGTTGGACATTAGAAAAAACTTCCTACCAGTCAGGGTGGTTAAGTACTGGAATAAATTGCCTAGGGAGGTTGTGGAATCTCCATTGTTGGAGATTTTTCAGAGCAGGTTAGAAAAACATCTGTCAGGGATGGTCTAGATAATACTTAGTCCTGCCATGACTGCAGGAGACTGCACAAGATGATCTCTTGAGGTCCCTTCCAGTCCTATGATCCTAAGTGACGAGGCTCTGCTAGTGCTCATGTGCACAAACATACAAGCAAGACCACTTCCTTCCTTTGATGCATGTCATGCTGCGGTGCTATATGATCTCTTCTGGCAGTGAGAAGGCATTCCTGGAGCGATTTTCTTGCCTCTGAGAATGAAGTGATCTCTCAGATAGAGTCCTTAAAAAGAAAGGGACACAAAGCTCAAAATACCGAGGTATCTCAAGAAGAATCAAAATATTTTTCAGATGTTTCTTCCCTCTTTAGAGATTCAGTGGTCCAGATCCTCAGCTGGTGCAAATAGTAATTAATGTATTGATTCATAGGGCCAGATTTTGGCCCAATAAGCATCTATTTTCAATGTAGTCACACATGGACTTATTTGGAGTTAGTCTGCCCCTAAGCTTCGGGAAGGAGGAGGTGAGGAATGATGGTAGTGTTAAGCCATCTTTGTGCTCTCTGTATTTTGGGTCCTGCCGGGTCCCCAATGCAAGTCTGCTTCAATTTGAGCTTTGGTTCTCATGGTCCCATATAAGCCTTAGGAGCAGAATATAGTCATGGTGAAAGGCACTCTGGCCACATCTCAGATATGCCCCTAAACTGAGGGTCTGGGAGCAATGCCGGTGTAAGGCCTTTCTACATTGACCAGGTAGGCCCCCTGCATGGGGAACAGTCTCAAGGCATTGTTATCATTCACTCTGTCTGAGGCCTTAGTGTAACTGAGAATCAGACCGACACAGTTCAAGCTTACCAAAGGTGAGGGTCATCCCTGACAGCATGCTCAGAAGAAATTATAAAGTGGCTCTACAGATATCTCTTTCAACCACATGAAACGCTTGTTAATGTGTCTTAAATTGCTTGGTCACATGAGCACAGAGTGTTTCCCATTATCCTAATGCATTGTGCATTGTTGGCCCACATGGTATTTTCTTTAGAATTGATATATCCCTAACATGGCTTTATAAAAATGGAAATATGTATCAAATAATAAAACATAGTACAGGCTGAGAGACTAAAGTTACGGTGGATAAGAACAAGAAGTCCTTGGCCTCTGTTAAACATCAGAGAAAGGAAAACAAACTCTATTTACAACAAAATAGTTTTGTAGGAGACTCCAGCTATGTCAGAATCAAGTCCTGGCACACAAGAACAGATGAGGAAGGTCAAGGCAAAATAGATTTTCCTGATAAAGTACACATTTCCTGGAATGGTTAATGGTATCAGCAATTCATTGTGAAGTATGCAAAACGCGGGAACGTTCTGACTACAGTGGGAGCTGCTGGATGCCCAAACACTTTACAGACAGCAACCTAATCTTAGGCACCCACTTTTAAAATCTTGGCTGATAGACACTGATCATAATGGTGAAATCCTCAGACCTATCAATACCACCAAAAACTTTTAGTTTCTCGAAGTCTGTATATTTATTGAGCATCTGTTGATTTTGTGTGACTCACAGCTTGAGTTGGAACAGTCAAATGCTTTATTATAGTTCCTGTGGATATTCATCTGTGTTTCAGACTGACAGGTAACAGAATCACCAGCACACCACAGGTTTTGCATGTTCTTAGAGTATGATGTATGTGATTCAGCAGTGAGCCCAAGGTGTCATCTAACTCAATGTTTCAATAGGCAACAGAGAATATTTGACCTTGAAGGGTAAAAATGTACAGAGAGGGAGGATGAGTTTTCCTTGCTTTAGATGAGGGGTAGGGAACCATTTTCCTGTCATGAGCCATTGACCCACAGAAAAAAATCAACCGCAAGCCTTCACCTGCGAGGGGAGGGGGTCCATGGAGGCTCGGGGCTTCCCCCTGCAGCNGGCGGGGGGGGGGGGGGGGGGGGGGGGGGGGGGGGCGCAGTGGGCCAGATGAAATTAAGCAAGGGGGCCAGATCCGGCCTGCGGGCCGTAGGTTCCCCACCCCTGCTTTAGACTGTAATACAATTTTCAGTGCCTCATGGCCTCCTAATCCCCTTTTGCGATCACCTTGGGGGTTGTGACCTACCAGTTGAGAAATACTGATCTAACCAAGTTCTTGTCTGGTAGGTAAATGTTTGGGTCTTACCTGCTTTTAGGCCATGCATAATTATTGGATTCTTGACTTATGATCTAGCATTAATAACCAGCACAGTTTTGAGTATGGGAGAGTTCTATTTTTGCCATGTGAGATATGCTGGATTTAAAGACTTTTTCTTGTCAATTCCTGTTTCCAGTGTTTGCTCTTGCCCATGAGAGCTGGGATTGTAGAAGGAGTATTGGATGAGGCATGCACCAGATACATGAGAACTCCAGAGCTGCTCAAGGCACTGGGTTGTGTTGTGGTTAAAAGCAGAGTTTGAGAATAATGGTTTATTTAGCTTCTCTTAACACGTCCATCACTGTGGTGTCTGAATGACACTCACTAGTGCATTAAATGAGTGACTAACATCGGTCATGTGTTTTTCTTTCTTCCTTTCCCTATCACCAAAGGGCAAATTTGTGTGTATTTTTTTTTAAATGCTCATTAATGATAATGTCTGTGGTTAGCTGGGGGAACGCCAGGGAGTGCCCTATTTTAATCCCAGAAGTCAGAATTGAACCCAGGCCTTGCAAATCCTGGGTGAGTGCTCTAATTACTGAGCTAAAAGTACTAAGCGGGCCACAGCCACCTCCTCCTTTGGTGGCATTGTTTTGTAAAGCGACTGATCTGTCAGGTGGCCTCTGACAACACTTATCGGATTGTGCCCACAGATGAGATAGGCAGGAGAACACCCTAGTTTGAGCACTCCACTGAGATAGGTGCCCAGGCGCTTAGACTGAAACAACTGTACTCATGCTTACTGGCAGAAACTTAGGTGCCTAGGGTAATTTAATGCTGGAAATTTAGGTATCTATAGCTTTAGGTGGCATCTGAGCAGAGATTTTGAGGATCTTAGTGATACTTAAATGTTGGCCTTAGGTTCCTAAATTGGCAATTGTTCCTTTTGGGAATCTAGCCCCTACTGTTTCTGTACCTCAGATCTGTAAACCTGGGATTATAGTACTTCCAACAGGTGTGGTGAGGCTAAATATAGCAAAGATTATGAGACAGTCAGGTGTTATGGTAATGGAGGCTAGAGTACCTAAGATAAACAGAAGATGGAAGAACTCCATCAGGTAGTAACTATAGGAGAAAACAATACTGACTCAAAGGATGCTGAACACATCTATAGACAGTGCTTAATTTGAGAGCCAGTACCTCTAGTCTTGGAAATTCATTGCCCTGGTATTTCTGGGCTTGCTGCATTAGTTATGAATGTAAAAATGTTGCCTGAGCCCCAGCACCTAATTGCTTGAGCCATGACACGTCTTTAATTAAAATTAAGCACTGTCTATAGATTATATATGGTGTAGTGAGGCAGAGTGGCCTCCCTCCAAACTGGATAGTGAAGGACCAATCCGCTCCCCCTGATGGGCAGAGCCAACCCTACCCCATTCCCCATCACTGGAAGTTCCGGGGCAGGACAGGAAGTATAAGAGGAGAGCCCTGGAACTCAGTTTTTGCTGGACCACTGGAGGGAGCAGTCATCTCCTCCCGGGAGCTGAAGAATCCCAGACTATCAGCGGAGCCAATCACCGCCCTACTGAACGAAGAGACAGAGGATGCTGATTAGTGGCTGAAGTGGCCACTGCCCAGCTGTGAGATGGAGCCCCCATTCAAACTAAGTGGGATAGGAAGTAGCCCAGGGGAACCAGACTTCAGTCCAGTTGTGCTGCTGGGAAACAAGGCAGCATATTTCAATGATTTCCCCACTGACCCCGTGGCGGGACCTAGGGTGACCAGACAGCAAGTGTGAAAAATCGGGACGGGTGGGGGGGATAATAGACTTCTATATAAGAAAATCAGGGTGGGGGGATAATAGACTTCTATATAAGAAAAATCCTCAAATATCGGGACTGTCCCTATAAAATCGGGACTTCTGGTCACCCTAGCGGGACCACCCACCAATGATAGGGCCTTGGGCTGGGACCCAGTGAAGTAGGGTGAGCCCAAGTCCCCCTACGCCCTGCTGCCAACCCCACTCCTGCGTTGGCGGCCTACTCACCTGAGGCCAGAAGGCTGTACTATAGACTGTTATATTGCTGTCTGCCCTATCCAGAAGGCTTGGGCTAAAGACTACTCATTGCTCTGCCCAGCCCAGAGGGCAAGAGTCCTAGACGGTTGCTTGCTGTCAGCCCTAGTCAGGAGATTCAGGGTTAACAATTACTTATTGCTCTGTCCCGCCCAGGGGTCAGAGTCCCAGACTGTTAATTGTGGTTTGCCCTGCCAGGAGGCTGCAAACCATAGACTGCTGATTGCTCGGCCCTGACCAGCGGGGCACAAGCCCCAATATCATTGCCTGACACACTGAGGCGGAGTGGCCTCCCTCCCCACTGGATAGCGAGGGACCACTGCATACGGCCTGTCAGAACTGCAGGAAAATTGGATTCTGTTTCCAGCTCTGCAGTGACTTATTTGTGATCTTGGACCTGGTCGCCTCAGGTTTCAATTTTTCATCTGAAAAACTGAGATTGTGATACATACTGTTATATGTAAAGTGCTTTAATATAAACAAGTGAAAAATCCCGGTATACTAACTCATTAATTAGTACTATACTCCTGCCTTCTATTACAGCTCATTCAGAAACACTAGAAAACTGAACAAACAAGTTCTTTGAAGCAGAAAATGTTGCATAAACCCATAAAGAATCCAAGGAGACTGTTGGTGAAATGACTGCAATGAGATAAATTTACTAACAACTTTTGAAGAGCAGATCTCAAGAATAGCATGCCAAATACAGATGGAAAAAAACATCTTCTGAATGTGACCAGTGTAAAAAGAAGGCAACTAGGGAATAAAGTCTTTAGGACTGTGTTTGTTAGCAACTGTGCTTTTGATAAGAATAAGGAGGAGAAAGCTACAGAGGTTTGTGTTCATTAGTCCTTGAACAGTTTGTGTAGCACTGAGGGAGGGATGTAGTAATTATCCAGTGGTTAGGGTGACAGCCTGGGAGTTGGGATCGTGGTTCAGATCCCTGTTCTGCGACAAGCTTCCTGTGACATTTTGGGCAAGGTCACAATCTCTCTGTGCCTCAATCCCCTATCTGTAAAATGGGGATAATAGCACTGCCCTACCCTGGGGAAGTTATGATGATAAATACGTTAAAGATTCTGAAGTGACCAGATACTATGGTAAAGATGTACTTAAAGGTTTTAAGGCCACTATTGTAATCTGAAATGCCCAGCAGTACTGGATTTGGTCTAGTATGTGAGCGCTAATAGGGTAGAGCACACTGTTAATAAAAAGAGCATTAACCCTGTGCCTGGGTATGTGCTTGAATTTACATCCACAAGGCACTACACAAAGTGCCTCCAGGGATATGAAACTGTCTATAGAAATAAAAAATAAAGTTAAAATGATCTTGAGTTTTTCCCATACAACCAATGACTATTGTATCAAGTAATGAAACCTGGATTTCCAGAAATCTTTAAAGATTTTCCTTAAGGAAAACTTGGGATCATTTCTCACATAAGAGATACAGGTGTTCATTAGTAATTATTATGGAGGCCAAGCACACAGGAAAGTCTGTAAACAGGGAGGTGTGTGACCAGAGCAGCAAGGCTACATGAGAGGTAAGGATGGCCAATCTACCCCTCCTGCCCAAAGATATATTACGATGCTATGCTGAAATTCAGCATAAGAGAGTTACTTAATGCTCTTGTCATTTATAATTCTATGTTTCCGGTAACTAACTCATGTCTTTCAGCTAAGGGCTTCCATGCCTCTAAAAGATTCCGGATGCAAAGCAAATAGCAGGCAGCCGAAAGCCCTGCATGCTGTGGAGCCATATTCCTGCAGGAACAACACTGATCCCACCATAAACTAGCAACTTCAGGCGGAGGCGGAGGATTCCATCACTCAGCTCTGTAGCTTTTCTATGCATATTCTTATTTTTATATTTTTAGAATTTAATGCTTCCAGAATTTGTATTTTGTGCTTCTAATATGCTGTGCATTTGGTGTATAACATTGCACGAGGGGTGATTCTGAGGAGAGTTAAAAATTTTGTACTTGTCTTATTTCAACAGCGGCCATTTTAAAAACATTTTTAGTTGTAAAAGTAAAATCTGAGGAGTGTTGAAAATAAGTTTAATATTTGCTATATAAATAACTCAAGCTGCTGTTACCCAAATCTAACACAAACCATTTGTTTTTAACTAGTTTCACTGAAACCTACTGTATTTTGTAGTAAATAAAAGACAGCCACTAAACTAGCCTTTGAGGTTTGTTTTCATTTTAAAATATACATAACTATATATTTTAAACAAGTGGTGATAGTTGTGCCTAAATAAAACATAAAAAAAATAAATTTTAGCGGTGTAATAAAATAACAAGAATAAAACTATAAGAGTCCAGATCCTAGATTCTACTTGTCTTGAGATCCATGGCAAAATTCCCACTGACATGGGTGGATCCATCTTTTGGTTATATAGCATCGTTACTACTATAGGAACTTAAGAGGTTCTTTCCTTCTGTTTTCCAATAGGAAATTGTCCAGTCTTCACTGGTTATAAAAGACTAAAAAGTTTTTGAGAAGGAGTTATGTACTATATTTACATTAATAAAGTTCTTTGTCTCCTTCTAAGAAGAAGAGTTTAAATGACTTTTCTTATATTAGAATAGGGTTACAAGGGACCACAAGGATCATCTGGTCTAACCCCCTGCCGAGATGCAGGATTTGTTGTGTCTAAACCATCCAAGACAGATGGTTACCAAGTCTCTTTTTGAAATCCTCCAGTGAAAGAGCTTTTCTATGCATATTCATATGCATATTGACAATGTTAAACCAGAAATTCCAATAAACCACTAGTAAAATAAATAAACTGATGACTTTTTGCTCTTAAAGATGACTGAAAAGTAAATTAACAATCTGTGTAAAGTTGTTGAGCACGGAGAAGATACTTCCCTTTGCCCCATCAGTGTCTTCAGTGACCTTTCCTCCAGTGAGGAGGAGGTTCCCTACTGAGCCTAGAAAAGCAATGTCTTCATTCTGCCAGGGGTTGCCTGTATAGCGATATGAAACATTCTCCTTCAATGGGTCAAAGTGCTATCTTTTGACTAACCATCCTGAGAGCTATGGCAAAGATTTCAGAATTAGTGCATGATGATGTCACTAGGCCACAGGGCTGATCTCTAATGGAGCATCTTTCAAAGATTATGGGTGTGTTATTATTTGTATTGTAGTAGCATCTTGAAATGTCCATTGAGACTGGATTCCCACTGAGCTAGGCGCTGTGCATATAAGAGCTTGTCTACACTTAAAACTCTACAGTGGCACCACCGCATCTGTGACTCATAGACTTTAAGGTCAGAAGGGACCAATATGATCATCTAGTCTGACCTCCCGCATGATGTAGGCCACAAAAGCTGACCCACCCACTCCTGGATTAATTCTATCCCTTGACTCAGCTGTTGAAGTCCTCAAATCATGATTTAAAGACTTCAAGTTGCATAGAATCCTCAAGCAAGCGACCCCTGCCCCATGCTGCGGAGGAAGGCGAAAAACCTCCAGGGCCTCTGCCAATCTACTCTGGAGGAAAATTCCTTCCCGACCCCAAATATGGCGATCAGCTGAGCCCCGAGCATGCGGGCAAGACTCTCCAGCCAGACACTTGGAAAATGAATATTAATATCACATCATTGACCCATGGTACTAATTACCAGTGATGGCAAGTTATTGACCTATTGACTAAGATCACGTTATCCCATCAAACCATCCCCTCCATAAACTTATCAAGCTTAATCTTAAAGCCCGAGAGGTCTTTTGCCCCCACTGTTTCCCTCGGAAGGCTGTTCCAGAACTTCACTCCTCTGATGGTTAGAAACCGTCGCCTAATTTCAAGCCTAAACTTCCCGACGGCCAATTTATATCCATTTGTTCTCGTGTCCACATTAGTACTGAGCTGAAATAATTCCTCTCCCTCCTTGGTATTTATCCCTCTGATATATTTAAAGAGAGCAATCATATCTCCCCTCAGCCTCCTTTTGGTTAAGGTAAACAAACCGAGCTCCTCAAGTCTCCTTTCATACGACAGTCTTTCCATTCCCCAGATCATCTTAGTGGCCCTTCTTTGTACCCGTTCCAGTTTGAATTCATCCTTATTAAACATGGGAGACCAGAACTGCACACAGTACTCCAAATGAGGTCTCACCAATGCTTTGTATAACGGGACTAGCACCTCCTTATCTCTACTAGAAATACCTCGCCTAATGCATCCCAAGACCGCATTAGCTTTTTTCACAGCCACGTCACATTGCCGACTCATAGTCATCCTGCGATCAACCAGGACTCCGAGGTCCTTCTCCTCCTCCGTTACTTCCAACTGATGGGTCCCCAGCTTATAACACAAATTCTTGTTAGTCATCCCTAAATGCATAACCTTACACTTCTCGCTATTAAATTTCATCCTATTACTATTAGGATGTCTACACTGCAGCACTTCAGTGTAGACACTACCTACGCTGAAGGGAGGGATGCTCCTGTCAATATAGGTAATCCACCTCCCTGAGAGGCAGTAGCTAGATTAATGGAAGAATTCTTCTGTTGACCTAGTGCTGTCTACACAGGGATTTCGGTCAGCTTATCTATGCCGCTCAGGGGTCTGGATTTTTCACATTGCTGACCAACTAAGTTAAACAGATCTAATTTTCTAGTGTAGACCAGGTCTAAGAGACAACCTCTGTCCCCAAAAGTTTATATTCTAAACAGACAGGACCTCCCAAATGTGGGAGGGGAAACTGAGGCACAGATAATGAAACTGACTTGCCCAAGATTGCAGAGCAAGGAATAAGATCCAGATCACCTGACTCCCTAGCTACTAGACCATATTGCCTTTCTCATAACTTTTCTTTCATATTATATATGCAGATATACTAAGCTGCATGGACCTGCTTCTGCTCTCACTTACAGAAGCATTAAACCAATGTCATTCCTTTTGGCTTCAGTAGAGTAACTTCTGATTTACATGGGTATACATAAAACCAAAAATCAAGGCCTGACTCATTGATCTCAGTTCCATTTTAGATATTTCACTGTGCTGCCAGTGGTGCCATTTGAGAGAAGTTGTAGACTTCCAAATAGATTACAGTCTTCGAGTTAAAAGACAGCGTAGACAACTTTAAGACAGACCAACTTGTCACGTTATTCCCTACAGCAGGTTCCGGTCATAATTAAGTGTGAAATAAAACAGAACACATCCTCCAAATGTATCAGTTCATTCATACCCAAGACAATGTTAGAAAGCAACTACTTTTTGACTCAGAGAAGCAAACATTGGACAGATAGCTTTGCTAAAATGCAGAAATGACCATTTGAAGAAACTTAAATGACTGCTTATTTTAAGGGAGGCATCAGACAGACAGCCACACACATGATGTAAACGCAGATTAGTATCTCACTGTTTTCTCAGTGGAATCCACCAGGTGTCAGCAAAGTTTATGGCTGAATTTTTAGCATACACAAGCTATGCGCTACAACAAAATTAACCAGATGGTTGGGCAGCAGTCACCTGAATCAGCTGCACTTGGACCACAAACCAAAATAGCATAAGGTCTCCTCATGCAACTGTGCTTGGCTATTAGAGGAACCAAAACAATTTTGCCGTGATTTTCATGTCCTTCACCTTCCTATATGTTGGTTTTCAGCTACCTGCTCATAGGATACCATTTTAACTTAAGTAAGTCTATATTCAAACATTTCCCAAATTTTCATTCCCATTTTACCAGTTGTTCTAGTACTTATCGATACTATTACTGGCTATTACAGTACAGCAAAATGTTACCTTATGAAACTACCTCTAGGTGTCAGTAGTGAACTTTTCACTTAGTGGAAAGATAAATCAAAGGTCTGGCTAACGCTAGCTATTTATTTTCTGAGTTGTTCCCCTACAAGTGTTTAGAGTGCTTTTCCAGCATCACTAGAGGGGTAGGAACCAGTTACAGAATATCCCTACTGCCTGAAAATGGAGCAACTCTCTTCATAACAATGAATTAAATCCGGAAACCTGCACTCTGTTGAAACACAGCTTCAGGGGCGAGGACAAAAAGATCATGAAGTGGAAAGAGACCATTCATTCAAACTTGATAAGTAACATCTAGTTTCAAAAAGGAATAGTTTATTTTTAAATTATTAAAATAAAACAATATACTGTACTGTGTAACTACTTTTGGTACACTTGTTAGTATACATAAAAAAGGCCTGTTACACACTGATCAAGTCTGTGTAGCCATTATTTAAAGCAATTGGGTAGTTGGCTATTTCAGCCTGCTCAAATCAAGACAGTTTTACCCTGTATGTTTTACATTCCCCAAACACCTATTGACATCTGTCATGTGACAGGGGTATTTGGCTTCAGAGCTCTAATCTAAGCTGTGAGGAGGACGTAGCTTTGAAATTTGGTTCTTGCTTGCACACCTGTGTCAGACCCCTATATCTCATGATACCAGCAAGTGACCCTCAGGCCACCAATGGTCCACAGACCATAGCTGGGAGATACTTAGTGAGTTGGATGTATGTTTCATGGAAGACGGCACTGCGTATCAGTTAACTGGATTGTCCAGTTTAGCTGCTGTAGAGGTAGTTGTTGGCCTTGATGTAGGGGGAAAATATGGTTGGCATGAATCCATTTCAAATATAGTGGTTAAAAACGGGAAAAAGTGACATTGCACATAGAACAAGCAGTACCTGTAAAAATGATGGTTGTACACTTGAACAGAAATAATCTATTCAGTGTTCACCAGTCAGTATAAAAGGCTTTGATCTAAAAACTGTAACTCCAAATGTAATCTCAGTTGTGGGGTTAGCTTTGGATTTAACACGGTTGCCCCTGTACAAGGGAGCTGTAAATCTAGAAACTCTTTCCCCCAGCTGGATCAGCAGCACTTAGGTCTGAGGGGCAGGCAAAAGACGTTGAAAAATGAGTTCTGCTATCTCACTAATCTGAAGAGATGCACAAGAAATGGGGTTACTCTCATAGCTTAGTGAGTGGAGGATTTAACCTTTATGTAGTTATTTTTGATCAATCACTAACGTGTTTCATTTACAGTGGAAAATGAACCATAAACCAATTTACCTCAAATGAAGATCTTTCTAATTTGACATTGTACAGCAGACATGTCTATACCTTAAAATTATCTCTACAGTATTTCTTGTTATAATATCACATTAGAAATTATCATTCTGTTGAAAAGCATTTCTAAACAACCAGTAAATAGAGCTGGACGGAGAATGGAAAGTCCTTTTCATGGAAGATTTCAAAATTTGTTTGTGTCCTGATTAGGAACAAATCTGCTCACACCGCACATCCTCCGTTGAAATCTTTCATGATAGTACATTTCAGGGGGGAAATGTTTCGGGTTGATCTGCTTATTTTGATTTTGACATTTTTAATATCATTGTGATAGGGTGGACTCCCCACACTAGCCCTGCAAGAGCTGAATTAGGACAGTTGGGCCCAATCAGCTAATTAGGCTGCAAGCAGAGGAGATTTAGTTTGGAGGCAGCTAATTAAGGACAGGCTTACCAGTGCAGGAACAGGCAGACCATGTATAAAGCCAGGTAGCTGGCTGCAGAAAGGCAGGGAAGTAAGCTGTAGCCATCTCCTCAGTGGAGGGAGTTGGAGGCTGGCAAACCCAGAGAGTGAGGAAGCCAGATATGTAGGAAGAAGCCCAGGGAAACAGCAGCAAGTGGAAGGATTGTATAGGGACTGGGGCTGCTTGTTATAGGGTCCCTGAGCTAGAACCTAGTGTAGTGAGTGGGCCTGGGTTCCCCTACTAGCCACTGGGGAGTGGCAAGGGCATTAGAGGTGCCAGCCAGCCAGCAGGTCTGGAAAGACTGTTGAATTCCCCAGAAGGGGAGGACTTTAGTGACCTGGCTGGAGGGCCAAGCCACAGAGAGGAAGCTGCAGACCTGGGAGTGAGCAGGGCAGCAGAGCAAGACAAGATGGGAGAAGACAACATCAGAGGGAGAGCACAAGCTGGCAGAGCTGATCCCCAGGATGGCCAGCAGGAGGTGCTGCTCACGGTGAGTGAACCCTGTGACAATAATACAAAATAAAAAAATAACATTTCAGAACAAAAAAACCACCCTTTTGAAAGGAAATACTGAAATGTTGTTCCAAAAAATGTCAAAACTGTACATTTCAATGGGGTCAGAAACTTCCTTGCCCCCAGCAAACTTCAGCAAAATTCACAAAGCATTCTGATTTCAGTGGAGCTGCATTTTGACAGAAAATGGTTCCAACAAAATGTTTCCAAAGAGCTCTACCAGTAACACTCACCCCAGTATGTTCACAATTATCATGCACAAATAATGTCGATCGACCATTAGTTTCATTGAGAGAGCAACAGCAAGGCTAAGATTCAGAAATGACCATTAGACATATAGTCTGAAATTCTCTATCATAAGCCATTAAACTTCACCCACTAACTTCTTTTTGGCTAAAGCATATCTTCCAGAAAGGCACCTAGACTTGATCTGAAGACATCAAGAGATGGAGAATCCATTACTTCCCTGGTTAGCTGGTTCCAAAGATTAATCACCCTCACTTTTAAAAAAAAAGTTGTGCCTTATTTGTCTGGTTTCAGCTTCCAGTCACTGGTTTTCATTATACCATTCTCTGCTAGATTAAAGAGCTCTTTAATATCCAGTATTTCCTCTCCTTGAAGGTAACTAGACACTAATCAAGTCACTTCTCAGTCTGCTTTTACAGCTCAAGTTTATTCAAAGTCTCTCACTATAAGACATTTTTCTCTAGCTCTTTTCTGCATCTGTTCCAATTTTACAACATCCTTTTTAAAACATGGACACCAGAATTGTATGCAATATTCCAGTGTCAGTCTCACCAATGCCATGTTCTGAAGTCAAAATCACCTCTCTACTTCTATTCCTCTGTTTATATAGCTATGAATCACATTAGCCCTTTTTTGCCACAGCACGGTACTGGGAGCTCATATTTGAGTTGCTTTCCAATATGGCCCCTAAATCCTTCTTAGAGTCACTGTTTTCCAGGATATAGTTCCTCATTCTGTGGGTATGGCCTGCATTCCCTGTTCATCATGTTTTGGGGAATTATTGTTTTAATAATCAATCTCAGCGAGGCTAAATTAAAAAAGAAGGATGTATACTACATCTTTTTCCAGCCAGAACTGACTGAATTCACCCAACTCACCATTGTAGAACCTAGTGGGCCAAAGCAGAAGGCAGCTGAATCCTTCACTCTGCCAGCTTCAGGGGATCAGTGATGTCTAAAAATGGGATTGTTATAGCAACCAGGGCATATGCTGATTCGGTGCATCGCCACTGCAGGTGGGGATTCTATAGAAGCCTCACTGGAACTTGTGACAGAGCGCATCTTTAAGCAGATTCCCTGAGGGAGGGTTGTCCTGAAGGCACCACTTGCCTTCCCTCCTCTGGGTGCATTCCTTAAAAAGTCAGCTACCATGAGGGCCAGCTCCAGGCACCAGCGTAGGAAGCTGGTCCTTGGGGCGGCCAATTGAAAGGGGCAGCACTCCGTCCGGTATCGGGGCGGCACGTCCGGGTCTTCGGCGGGAATTCGGCGGCGGGTCCCTCATTCCCTCTCTTCTTCTTTGAGCTGCCGCCGAATTGCCACTGAAGATGAAGAGAGGGAGGACCCGGCGCCGAAGTGCCGCCGCTCGTCTTTTTTTTTTTTTCCGCTTGAGGCAGCAGAAAAGCTGGAGCCGGCCCTGGCTAGCACCAGTGGGGTGAATTTGGCCCAGTTGCTTTAAATGATCAGGTAATCGATCTTATGCCACAGCATCTTATATAGAAGCACAATTCATTTATTTCCTTAAAAATCACACAGGGAATATGAAAGCTTTCAGCAATAAAACATCAAAACAAAAATGTATTGTACACTAGAAAAAAGGTACAGGGGAAAGTGTGGAGTTATCTGCACTGTTCTGCAACTTTATCTCGTCATCCAGTTTGCTTGTGTGTGTGGGAAAGAACTGTTTTGTCTGGGCAATTTAGAATTTAAGCTTCTTGAAACCAAGATTGTGTCTTTCTATGTTTTGTACGTCAGTGGTGCTCAATTAAAAATAGTGGTAACCATTTTTTTTTTCAGATGGATTCGTCCTGAATTCCTGATTGTGACACCTAATTTCAGAAAGATATAATCTGAGCATAAACAGGGTTAAACCATAGAGATGAAGAAACTTAATCCTTCAAATTGAAGATTATTCTAGCTTTCCTAAAACAAAGAAAGCAGTTACTTTAATAAACTTGTGTAAAATATCATTTTTCTAGGGGTTAGAAATCTTTTAAAGTGCAGATAATTCTTTATGTATTGTAAAGATCTATCTTTTAAATGATCTGTAAAAAGGATGTCCATGGCATCAGTGAAAATATACCAGTTTAATAAGTTGCATCTCTGTCTCTCACATACATGTGAAGTATTGCCCTTTGTGACTTTCTTTTATTGCATGTTTAATGCAATAGTATTCTTGAGATGCTGAAATGCATTCATCAGTACAGTATGTAAAAAGGCTTAGATAATATGAATATGCCATCAATTGTCTAAAGTATTTGCAGTTTATGCAAATATAATGTAAAGTAATTTAAGAAGTATGACCAGCCTATTTCTTGTAAGGAGCAATGTAGTTTTGACTATGTACATCATTGTAATGTTCATAGGGGTATATTCTGATCTTAATTCATGAACAAGCTCCCGAGGGGCAGTGGGGTCATGGTCCATGACTAGGGCTCCTAGGCACTACAGAAATACAAATTTGTAATTATAATGTAATTATTAAGTCATCCTAATGTATATTCTAGACTTTGTCAAAAGCATCACGTAAAATATTGCGGCATTCTGACCAGTGGGAAAAAAGCTTCTGCATCCTTAAAGCGGCAAGAATACTAATAAATTTGCATGTACAATGCCTCTGGGAAGATAGAGATCACCCTGTGGAAGCAGGAATCAACAATAGGATTCCAGGTGTACATGGAGGAAAGGATGTGGGACAATGAGAGGATGCTGCACCCAGCTATAGTAAAAATTCCCAGTAAACTTTAGAGACTACAGAGATTTTTTTTGAGGCTGTAGCACATGTTGTGGTAAAAGTATTGTAGTGTTTCCCAGCCTGGGCAGAGCACCAGCTGGACTGATGCCTTGCTGTATGCACCCACTAATCCACAAAGGAATAAGGGGCCTGAAGAAGTGAAGTGTTTTTTGTAATTATTTTTTCTTGTTGTTCCCTGTCACATTTTTGGCGCTAAACAAATAAATGATGATGATATTAATGCTTTTTTTGTTTCCTGCTGGGCAACATTAAGTTCAAAGGTGAAAAAAGAAGAAAACAGTCTTGAATTACAAAGAAAAAGCAGACTTTTTTTTTTCTTGGCCAAAGTAGAATTGTCAAAAAGCCAAGATACAGCAGTCAATTGCTGGGCCAAGAGGATTTCTCACAGCTCATGTGTTGACTAGCCTTTATTTTCTGGGGGAAAAAAATTACATTCTACATATTTTATCCCTTTAATAGATCTTATAGAGCTGCACTTTTCTTGGGCCCTGTCCTGGATTTATTAACCATGACATCAGGTTCCATCTGGGCCATTGGCCCCTACCTTTAATTTAAAATAGTTTTGTTAATGTTTTCCAGTCTTTGTTGGCACTCCCTGCAGAGTTCTAGGATGGATTCCATCTGAAACTGATGTCTGTCTAGTCTTCAGATGTTCAGTTCCCTTGTTCCCCTCTTCTGGTAAGAATGTGATTGTCTTCAGGTTTTCCCCATCCCTCCCCTTTTTGAAATACGTTTTCCCCCTCTGGAACCTGCATTTCATCTTCCTTTATTAATCTGAAAGTAAATAATTAAATTTTAAAGAATTCTAGGAATAGTCAGTGCGCTGCTTAAAAACCAGAACCAGCCTGCACTTCATTTTTTTTCTATATATATTTTTTTAAAGATATCTTTAACTTCAGTTTTCCCTTCCTGCAAAACACATCTTATTTTATTCCACTCTACGGTCTGCAGTCTCTCTTGGCCAGAACCAGTTCAGTACTAGTTCAGACAGCCTAGCAGTCCTGCATAAGCTACTGTCTCTTGCAAACAAGATAGTAAACTCATTGTGTCTTTTACTGTATGTTTGTACTGTGATTAACATAATGGGGCCCTGTCCCAGCCTTTACGCAATACTTAATTCAAATAAGGAGTTATAATAAAAAAATAGAAGTATGTCACAACCCTCAAAACTTAACTGTCAAGTTAACTATAGATTCCAGTCACCCATCCAGCCAATTCAATACTGCATTTTAAAAATGTATAGATCGGAACCAATGTCAAAGGGGTGCACATCACTGAGATGAAAAAGGCTGGGAGTAGCACGTGACGTTTTACTGCTAAGTGACCACATGAAACTCTTCAGTTCACAGCCTGCCTGACCCTCTCCATCACTGCAGATTTGTTTGATCTTCCGCAACACCAGTGTAACAAGAGTGTAGACCAGGGTGACCAGATAGCAAGTGTGAAAAATCAGGCCAGAGAGTGGGGGGTAAGAGGCATCTATATAATACAAAGCCTGGAATATAAGGTCTGACCCTATAAAATTGGGACATTTAGTCACCCTAGTGCAAACTAGCCTGACCTGGTGTCTAGGCAAACTGTGTCACCTAGATAATCAGTCAGAATCATAAGCTTTAAGGCCAGAAGGGACCACTGTATTATCTAAACAGATCTCCTGTGTAACAGAGGGCACAGGATTTCATCCAGTACTCCTGTATTGAGCCCATGAGATTGTGTTTAGCTAAACACAATCTGTGACAGAAATGGCAGTTTCTTGAAATATCTTTGGGAGATTTTACTCTATATATCATTGTGGGCCAGGGATTGCATGTAATTCCATGGATGAGGGTGACCACAGTTCTTTAGAAACTAAGAAGTGAGAAAGAGAGAGAGAGAGAGAGAGAGAGAGAGAGAGTGTGGGGGGGGAGGGAACGGAGATTGGGCAAATTATCTCAGGTTGTAACCCCTTCAGAGAAGTATCACCACTTGAAAGGACTTGCATATACTAGTTCAACAGACAAGGAATGGACTTTTGGATAAATAGCCTGAGTTTAGCCTGACTCAGGACCTTAAATCCAAGGGGGGCTTCCCTTTCTTGGGAAGGGTAGGAAAGACTTTGGCCTACTTAAGTCCCATAAGGCTGATGGGTGACCTCTGGTAAGCTTTTGGCATACATATAGGAACTTTTATTTTCTCTGTAATGCTTTCGCCTTAAGAATAAATGTGCTTGCTCAGAAAGAGCTGTGTGCTGACTTGTGACTGCTGGCAATTACAGGTGTTCATAGCCTTCAAAGAGAAACCAAAGTGCAGATGCTGGCCCATTTAGGCAGTCTGGCTTGCTGGGGATATCACAGTATAGGCAGGGAACTGTGTAGCCTAGAAAAAACCCTTTCAGCAATCAGAGAGACATAGATCTCTGCCCAAGAAAGGTATTGATAAAGGAGCCAGGAACAGCAAGTGGGTGTTCTTGAGGGTCCACAGATGGGGAATACAGGTGCAGTTGTCCTGAACTGTGAAAGACATCCAGTCTGGTTTGAAGACATGAAAAGATGGAGAATCCACCACTTCTCTTGGTAGTTTCCTCCAATGATTAATCATCCTTCCTGTTAAAAAATTGTGCCTTTAAAGCCCACCCTAGATCTTTGCCACCTAGCAGAGTGAGTGTATTTGGTGTGCAAAAACAGCTGCAAAATTAATGAGCAAGTGGCAAGAATTAATCTCACTCAGGGCATGAATCTGGCAGAGACACTAGTAATGAGCAACTCCGTCAAGTTTAAGACCCCCCCGTGTGGCCAGCCTCATCCTAGATTGCCCGTACTTCCATTCATTATCTCAATCCAGACTCCACAGACTTCTTTGGATGGTGCCTTTATCTATGCCCCAATCTCATGTAGACATTGAATTATTTATTCTAATGCTGCAGCTGGAGCATATGCAATGAAAGTGTGGAGCAGGGTGTTTCCAGCATGATGAATACATGGCAGCTTTTATCACCTGGCTAACTCAGTCAATGGCCTCATATACATGTGCAACAGGAGAGTTAACAGAACAGATACCATCATAGTGTCTGAGAATGCACTTGGGGCAGGAAAGCAATTGCCCAACACTACACTCCAGACCTTTTCACAAAGATAGCATTTGAGCCACGCAAGAACAATGTTTGCCAGGGGTCTGAAGTTGCTCTTGTGCCCATTGCTTTTACCCCCTGCAAGGAAGCGAAGAAATTTTGCCACTGTCTGTGTCCCATGCTCAGAAATGACAACAAATCCTCTACTCCTGCTCCAGCAGCCTGGCCCCACTGACCTGCTCCTTGTAGGGTGCTAAGGACCTACAGCCACTCTCCCCCTTTCCTGGTTCTGTCCCTTTAACTTTTTGTGCATCAAATTTTGATTTTTTGGGGGAGTAAGGGGGAAATATATACACTTAGCTGTAATTCACAACTCATGTATACAACAGAAACTCTGGCCGTGTGTGACTTGCTATGAAGTTTTTATTGCTTTAAGTTCATGATGACTGCAGTACTTGCAAGAGGCAGAACCACAAATTCCAGTCTTTTTGAATATATGGCAATAAACATGTTAATGCATGCGACATTATATATTTCTTTTGTTCTTCATATTTTTTCATTCTGTGTCAGTTTTTACTGCTTTACTTCTTGAATTCCTTTTGGATCAAGGAGTTTTAATCACTTTTTGATTCTTAAATGAAAGGATCTAAGCAAGTGCAACCAATTATTTTTCATTAGAATTAGCAGTGGCAATCATCCATTAGAGATTTTCTGTCAATTTTATTGTATTCTCATGGCACATTAAGGAGTTTCCAACTTTAAGCTTTTAGAACTTTTAAATACCAACACATGTTGAAGTTATAGCAATGATCTAAACTATAGCTTTTGCTAATCTGCTGTAGGAGTGGCTTAGCAGTTTAAGCTGTTTTTAGATTTAAAGTGTTTAAGCTGCTCTGAGAGTGAGATTCACCCAATCTAGAGCACCCTCTGAGAGGCCCTATTCACCGATTAAGATCTGCTGCAAAGTTGTGAGTAGCCCTTAAATAGGTTTTACATGGGGCTTAGTCTTTGTGTGGCATATTGGAGTGAATATAAAAAAAACAAAGCTATTTCTGTTGTAAGATGGACTTCATGTAATTGGAAAGAAGAAACATTTCCCTAGACTCCCAGATTTACAGCACCATTAATTTTTGTTTTGCCTGTATTCTGTACGTTTGTTCAGGAGTCAAGATGAGTCGTGGCAACACTTACTTATGCAAAAAGGTTAATTGATCGCTTATGTGAAGTGGGTCTTATGTGAATAATGGGTCATAAAATGAGACCCATAGATTGTAATAAGGTACAAAAATACAGTAGCTATATGCTTACAATACATGCATTTCAACCATGTTATCTATCTTGTTGTTTACCCAACATAGGATGTAATGATTAAACACAAGGGGTTGTCATGAGAGCATTGTGGCAAGATTTTTTCAGAATTCCCTTGCCTTTTTAGACTGTTATAGCCTCACCATTACTTTGCCATATTATTTGATATCTTTGTAATTCATATACCACTGGCATTGATTAAGGTCAAGGTGGCCCCTGCCGTGAAGTGAATATAGATATATATATACTTGTTATTAAGCAGCCAACACACATTAGTATAACCTCTGGGTTATATTTCCATCCATACTTGAACTACAGGCTTTTCTTTCTGCATTCTAAAGGAACAAAAAAGTTAAAAGGACAAAAAAAATCTCTATTGGTACCATCTGCCAAGATGCCCATTCCTGGGCCTTAGCTCCCTAGCATGAGATTAGCAGAAGTCCCACTGCTCTTATAGACTGTTGACCTCTGGGGCCGCGGTAGTGGAGAAAGAGCATTAGCCGTGCCCACTAATGGATATTGATACTGTCCCCTGCAGGGTACAAATGCTGTCCTCTGAACATTCCACTGAGATCCTTCCTGGCCATGCTTGTGGAAAGAGCTCCCTGTGGCTATGCATCTGCACTGCGTTAGCTTTTCTATATGCTCTCCATGTGTTCCTACCTACTATATAGCCCCATTTCCCACATTGTATAGCCTTTGCCTCCAGCTGCTCTATTATATCGTGTAGTCTTTCTATGCCCTCTTTCTGTCTCTGTGCTCTAGTGCCTTGCACAGCATTACCTTTTTTTCCTTGCAGTGCATCATACCTCCCTGTCATTATTGGCAGCTGCTTTGATCTTCCCTTAATACTTCATCATGAAAGTTGATTTCTTCATCTACATACTAGCACCTGGGCAAAAGCAATCCAGTGCTTTGTTTCAGCAGTTCTCTTGGCAAATAAATGCCTGATCTCCATTTCAGCCCCTGGTAATTTTTGCTTGCTCGCTCTGCCTCATAACAGTTACCTGTGCCAGCACCATGAAAGCTGACTGCTCCACCAAATGTTGGCTCCTTGATACACTCAAGGCAGGGATTAAAAGTGGGTGGTATCAAGCTCCAGGCCATAGCGGGAGCCTCCACACAAGAGACTGAAGCAAAAAGGGGGCCTAATGCCTGGATGCCCCACTGCTGAAAGTCCCAACTCCAGGTAGTTGATGGAACCATGTGAATCCCAGAAAGACTATAGCAATTAAGGGCCAAACTTAAAAAGGAATGGTGTCTAAATAGTATCTATAAAGTATATGCATGCGGTTAGTTGTTTGTATATGCAGGCACAACCGAGACTCCTGTGGGCTTGAAAGTGTGGCCCAGGAACAAATTTTACCATCATCAAGATTGAAAAATGCTGCATCTAAATACTTCTGGGGTGCCCTTTATGTAGTAGAATATGAGTTTAGATTTCTACTCTGATCTGTTTAGGTTTGTATCTGACAATTTGGTTGAAGGAATGTGGTAAGAAGGTGGCCACATGGGGAAGTCAAACAGTAGGTGTGTGATTCATAGCCTGGGAAAGACTGGTTTTAACTCCAGCTCATCACAATATAGCAGGCTCTAACAGTCCTGGCCCTTCAAAGGCTAACCAGAAAAAGTAAACCTCTCCCCACCCAAGGTTCCCAGCAAAACATGACTTACCTCAGCCAAGGCACCAGAAGAAAGCTGAAAGGCTGATTCTTAGGTTTAGTTTCTTCCTGATCTCAGTCCTGAGGGCTCACAAGTTTATGTTTCTTCCCTCATTCAGTTCACTCACATCCTTTTTCTCTCAGCCCCAGCATCTGAGGGTGAGAAGGAGGGACTTCCCTTCTCCACATATGTTTCCATCCTCTCTTGACTATCCCTGCACTGAGAGAAGATAGCTGTGCCCTTTCCTACGGAAAGGCAATTAACCATTTCCCTGACAGTCAAGGACCAGGGTCTTTACCTCCTATCATGGGGAGACAAAGCTTATGATTTAGTTACAGACCTTCAAATTACTATATTATTATAGGTTAGCCAAGAATGACATTAAATAGCCCAGATCAGGCTTCTTCAGCCTGAAAATAAGAAACTGCATGGGATTTTCTTTTAAATTGTGTGTGTGTCTACGTGTTTGAAATGACCTTGGATATTATGCATCCAGCAGGGCTTGGGCAAGGTTTTCCTGCAGTGACTCTTCCTACCTATGGCTATGATGCAGAAACTCATGTCTTTTCTCTTTTGCTCTCATGGTTTTCAGCCATATGGAGCTACTGAAAAGGAGAAAGAGGCAACCTATGGGCCTTGCTGGTAGGGAGGTAAACAAAACAGTATGGATGCATAGAAGCTCTCCGAGAACTGACTGGAGTGGGGAAAGGTATCCCCCACGAGCCTCTGATCTTCCCCTATTCTTTGACCCCAGAACTCCTGGGATCACCCAGTTTCCCTCCCATCCTGCCTCATTGCTCCTTGGAAAACTAGGAGAGCATGGTCCAATTTCAGTTTGGGGCAGTCTTTCTACTACTAGAGAAGGTATGTGCACAGAAGCAAGCTCATCTGTCTCACTGAAATGTCTCAGGGAAAAGCTCCTAGAATTTCATCGTTCAGTACTTCATTAATAAGAATATTGTCTCCATTATACAACAGGTCAGGGCCTGAGCTCTGCTTCACTTTGAGAAAAGTGGGATGTGATGGTAAAAAGTTTGAGAAACAACAATAGCATGAATTTATAAAGGAAGAGCAAATGTTACGTTAATTGCTGGAGCTGCTCAATCATCAAAGAAAGATGTAGTAGTTCAAATATTTTTTTAAAAATCTCTGAACGTGTCATATTATTGTCCAAGTTCTTACACTATGTCCAAGCGGCTTCAGAGCAGCAGCAGAAACATACATATGCAGTGTGGTATACCCTGTGTAATACAAACCTTGCTTTTCTAGGGCAGGATGGCAGATTGAACTGGCCTAGTGCACTGTCCTTACTGCAGCTTGCTGTGGTGCATTGCACTTGTTTTGGGTGGCTGCCAGCTGGGTTTGTACCTTCTGAGCATGCCCCTTGTAGCACATGCATATTGATCTCTGACATACTTCTGTGAAAATGTTTCTACTGTTGTGGGCTGTATCTTTAGCCCTCTACCTAGGTGCCATGTTCACTGTGCACTATAGATGCATTCTGTACTCGCATTCACATCTTTAATCAGCTGCAGACTGAACGCGTGGGCAAAATTTAGCTCTTAGGAAGCAAACTCTGTGAAAGTCCTATGCTATGTAAAATCAAGGGTTAGATCTCTTAACAGAATGTTATTTCAAGTTCTCCAGCATTACATTAGTGTTCTGTTACTATAGAGATAACATAATACTTTAGATGTAAGTTCCAACTCCATCCAAGGTGTCAATAAAAACAACTTAGAAACAGGTTATTTTTATATTCTTTATTCCACCAAAACTGCATTGCAGTCTTCCAGTCTTTTATAGTATTTACATTATTTGCAACTCTTTCCATAAGTGCCAGTACAAATGTAACTGATGATCATCCAGAATAGCTATACAAATGTTCCTGAAAGCAAGGTGCATTTCTGGGAATTATTTTCTTATGCGCAATAATATATAATGTATATATATTAACAAAGCTTCAGAATATACAATATCTTCCATTGAAAGTAGAACATCCCACTTACAGCTTATTCAGATTTCAGTTACATAGACTTTTGCATTTCAAGTTAGTGCAAATAATGAAAGTAAGAGCCTGAGCAAAATGGTGTAAATACAATGGAACAAGATAATCAACGGCAAAAACTAGCCAACTCTCTGCATATGATAACATTTAATTAGTATATTATTATTCTTTATATACAATATATTTAAATAATTGGCTTATTTGAGCTATAGGCAACAAATTTACAAATTAAAATAAAATAAGGTTTCCTTCACACAAATATGGAATGTCCAACATATGAAAATAAAATGCATCTAGTAACAAAACAATGCTGTAAATCAAAAAGATACAAGATGTCTTTTCTATTATCTTGGGGAAGATTTCAAGGCACTTTCTCGTCAAATCAGAGTTCTCTTGTAGTAGAAAGGACTGCAAGAAGAACAAGCATACCTAGTTTTAGAGCTGTGCAACACTGATGCAGTCCACTTAATCCAAATCTGTTTACAAATTACAATTTTGTGTGAACTAAAGAAACCTCTAGATTTGAAGAAACCTTTAGATTAACTCTGTGGTGCCGGTGGGTCTTGCCCCCTGCTGTGAGCACTAATGAGTTTTGCATCTGCAAATCCTGACTAATGGTGTGAGGAGGTTTAAAAGTTAGTGGTGCATGCTGGACCTTTCAAGAAAGTTTCCCATGCATACAGTACAAATGCATTTCTATACATTAGCTGCCATTAAAATCTTTATTATTGCCACTCCCAAGTACCATTGTGTATTACCTATTCTGCAACAAACCACAGTAACTTTAATTAGACAAAACTATAAAGATTGTAATTGCAACCACGTGAGCATCCTTCATACAAACTATGTTCCTAAATGCCTTACAGTGTGTCATTTTTCTAACCAAGCTAGTAGGTCACCTAGCAGGCAATCTACACATATTGTATCACATCAGTAGACTTCTCCATGGTCCTGAAATGGAAGCAGAGGAAACCTTTGCATATCCCTTCCTGGAACAGTTGGTGTAATACACCTTTGGAAAGAAAGCTTGGGATTTCCAAAGGAAAACTTGAACCATAATGTACAAATACCACTCCACCCTTTTCTCCCGGGGCATGTAAAGGAGGGGGAAGAACAAACTTGTGCTCCCCTGTATCGCAGTTGCTGTTTTTGGTTAGACAAAATTATCAAGGTCACTTACATCCTAAAATGGGCCTATTTTTTATATTAGGAGGCGGAAAGGTACTTAAATATCTGAGGTGAGGTTAGGACCCTCTGGGTCCTGCTGTTGGTGCCATGAAGGAACCCAAAAGGCCACTCTCAGATGTAACACAAGAAGCAGGTCCTACAAGGGAGACAGGAACAACAATAATTTTGGTTCTCTGTCAGCTGCTGCAGGGAGCACTACCTCTGACCTTATTAAGCCAGGGGAAGAATCAATTATACCAATTAAATCCTCAACTAATGGGGTAAGGAGAAGCACCAATCCTACCCACTGCTGCCAAGACAGATGGCAAGGGAGCAAACAAAGACTCTCCCCATTGCATGATGGGTAGCAGGTAGGGTAGAGGAAGGTGGGTCAAACATACCTCTTGCCCCCCCCAAGAGAAAAGCCTCAGCTGCTGTAAGATACTAGGGTTGAAAAAGGGGGCGCACAGAACAGGCACTCAGGCTCTGATCTCCCCTGCAGGAGGATAGATCATGGGAGAGGAGAGGGAGGCAAGGAAGACTCAGACCATGTTTCTACTGTCTTCCTGTATTACTTTTTTCCTCTAACCTTTACTTTGTTTTTTTTAAAGAAAGCCCAAATGCATATTAAAGAGAACACGGTGAGTGGGAAGCTGCTCACATTGCCTTCCCTTCCAACCTCCAAATCAGCTCTTCATTTTCTATCCATTTGGCAAGTGAATTAGAACAGCTGGGTCCATAAATCAGGAGCCACTTCTGATCTCCTTACCCTGATTTTTAGGATAAAGTAGAAGGCAGTAAACTTTCTGGGGAATAGGACTGCACTGAGGCTACAGCAAACATCTTCAGCTTTTCCAGGTGGAAGAGCATGTGAAGAGAAGAATGGGAACATAGAACTGTCTGTGGGAATCCTGCAGAGTGAGCTGGAGGGGTAAAAAAAGATGTGGAGGAGGGAAGATGAGGCAGAGAAGAGGAAGAAGAGAGAGGGAGGAAAACAGACCAGTGAGAATAGTGTAAGAGTGAGACAAGAAGCAGGAAACAAAAGAAAAATAGAATTGCATAGAGGGGAAGATAAATATTGTAGAAACACACAGGAAGAAAATAAAAAATAGAGATACACAGAAGAGAGATGTTAGGAAAGACACCTGCTTCGAGTCACAGTGAGGAGACAATGGGCTAGAATCAGTGGTGTGCTGTGGCAGTGGCACAAAGCATCTCGAGATAGTGATGACTGGTTTAAATAAGGAAAATAAAAAAATACAGGGATAAAAGAAAGAGTTGTCTCATTTCTTCTGGCACTAGAATATTGCCATATTTTTCTAAGCTTCCTCCCCTCAACCCGGGGCACCTTGGATCTTCTCATCTTCACTTGGGAATTAAATCAGCAAAGGCAGCTGCTTTATATCCTGCTCTTCTTTCCTTGTTCCCTTTCAATTTGAACTGAGGTCTTGATACCAAAAAAAGACACAGTTTCTTAAATCTTAAGGCTATCACTACATTTTTAAGGGAAAATGTTTTCAGAAATCATGCTACCCTGTGGTAACTTCTTTGCAAGCATTATTTGGGTGTAGTAAGAAGTTAACACCAGCAGAAGATATTTAAATAAACAAATATCCCAGCTTTTGATATTTATTAGCTATGATAACTCTAGAGTGTTTTTAACAATCAGCATGAAAAGTTTGAACATTCTAAACATCCTTCTGAGAGTCTATGTGATTGAGTGACATTCTTTCAAAGATGTGCATTGTTTTCTTCCTATTTGTGATACTGTGCCCCATAATTAACCACAGACAAGGGATTGGTATCCAGAAAGAGTGCTGCCTAAGAGTTAATAAAGCTTCAGGCTGTATTATGTTTTCTATGCTCCCCTAACACCTCCACTTCCATGAATTCCACCTCCTTCATGCCTGTTCCCGGGGCAGATTTTGGAGTTATAGATGGCCCTGGATCTGGTGCAAAGGCACAGGACATTTTGCACTGTTCCTTTAAGGGATTCTATCCCACCTAGGATCCTCACAGATATCAGGGCAATTGTGAGTTGGAAACCAGACTTTCTGGGGTTTTTTTTTCCATGGAGGAGCAAACCCTGCCACATTGAAGGAAGAATCTGGAGGAAATACTATGAGGGAGCTTCACAGATTCCCTGCCCTCCCCCACCTTTCCAGTTTCCTTCTCAGATATTTTTATGGAAGTGGGTCATCTCAGCCATAATTATTTAGTGCCAGAAACATCATATGGAGTCACGAGCTAATGTAAGAATACTACATCGGAGCATGCATAACAGATGTCTGTACATTAATGTGCTACCTCCATGATACACCAGTAGGTGCAAAATTCAAACTGTGGCACAAAAATAGAGCACATTAATACCAAAGCAGCAGGTTATAAACACTACCACATTTCTGTTTGTTTTCTAGATAACAGGTGAAAGGTATCAGGCAAATTACTAGGTCATAAAGTAAACAAGGATCAGATGAAGAAAAAGGATACTTACACAGCAAATTTTCTAGGGTTGTGTACACAAAGGGCTCATTGCCAACCTTGTTAGTAATCTTGCACACCTTTTGTAATCTATAAAATAAAATCATTCACAATAACAATAAATAATTGGAATTGCCATGTATTCTGGGTGAACAACATTAATATTCAGAGTGGGAACCAGGTTTATGCGAACTGCACAATGAAAAATTTTCTGTTAGAAATACATGAAATGATTTGTGCTGGTTGCAAAATGATACCAGTAACTCATTACAATTTTGCTTTTCATCACACACCTATGATACACGATTGTATTAAAGAAGAGGGTAGATTTTGTCTTTTGCACCTTACAAAATCTATATAATATGAAGGATCACATGGCTCTGTGAATCCAAATAATTGTATTTAATAAATATACATAACATGCAAGGCCATATATAAACTCCTGTTCTGGCAGGGTTTTGGTGTCTTATGAGACAGAAGATAGTGAGGTCACAAACCAATTAAAGGGATATTATTCAATTCCTATACACTACAGGAAAGAGGAAGTAATTCTATTACAACGAACAAACTTATTATTTATTCTTTACTGGATCGGGCCTGGATTTCTATGTTCCCACTTCTACTCAGCATAAGGATTGGAGTACTAGGGCCTAGTATTACTCAATCAAGTTGGGACTTGGCTGCTCTGTCCTGTTTGAAGGCCAGATTCTGTGAGGTGCTAATGGTCGATGGGACTTGAGCTGTCAACACCTCACAAGAAGTGTTCTCTACTTTGCAGAATGATGTCATATGTCTGGAAGTGTGAGGTTTTGCATGACTAATAGATTTAAATGTTGTAGACAAACAGTGCTGTTGATTGCCAGTCAGCTTCTCTTTTCCTTTCAGTTGCACTAGAACAATTTCTTTGTTAGGAGTTCCATTTTTTCCCCCTTTTAGTACTTTATATATAAAAAAAATCTTAAACAAAGCTTTCGGACAGATTTAACAGCTGGCCTTGAAGTCCTTATTCAGGTAAAACTCCCATTGACTCGAAATGGGAATTTTAGCTCCGTAAGGACTGTAGGACTGGGCCTGTAATCTATCAATAGTAAAAGCAATGGTTCTCTTCTTGCTGGAGTTATTTTTATTTGCAAAAACCAATTGAAAATTGGGAGTTCATTGGCTTTCATTCTTTAAGGTGTGTATGTAATTACAGAAAATTATTCTAAAAAATTGGCATTTTATTGCTACAATGTATCCATTCTCCAGAGGCCTGGTTCTCTTCTCACTTACATTAGTCTTATTTAGGAGCATCTCCACTGAAGTTAATGGAATTACACTAGTGTAAAACCAATGAAAGTGAGACACAAATCAGACCCAGTGTATTTTCCATGGAGTGAGGACTGTGTATAAGCAAAGGTCATGATCAGGCCTAGAATGGCACACATTTAGGCCTGGTTATATCAGTTATATCAGCATAGCTACATTGGTCAGGGAGTTGAAAAAAAACACATCCCAACTAATGTAGCTATGCCAACATAACCCCCAGTGTAGACACAACTATGTTAACAGAAGAGGCCTTCCATCAATACAGCTAACTTCATTTGGGGAGGTGGTATTCCTGCACCAACAGAACACACGTTTCTGTCGGTGTCAGCTGCATCTACACTACAGAGATATGCTGGCATAGTCTACATAGTGAAGGCATACCCTTAGAAGGCAAAACAAGCATGTTTATAAATGGACAAACACTGCTGTTAGAGCTAAAAATCATTTCATCTGTTACTTACATGCTGGTGTTGAACAGTCTCTTGTGTTGTGATAGAGTCGATGGAAATGCTTGCTACACTCAGCTGAGAATGAGACTGGCCCTGTTTGATAACAAACAGCAGTTAGTGACAAAAGGAAATGTTTGAGTATTTCAAAGCCTGTTTGATAGCTGGTTCACGTGTATATAAATTCCCCTGCTCCAACATTCTTCTGGATGAAACACAATCTTCAGAAACAGATCTGTGTATGCCTGAGACATTGCAGGTTGAAAAAAGCAAGTCTGAGCCATCCCACAACTGCTAATGTTTTACAGCCTTAATATAATTATGCTTAATCTGTTAATACAATTTAAACAATTACATTGTAATCTGATTATGATGCCACAAGATAACAGAAAGGGAGCTACATATAAATTGGTGTGGAGGTGGTGGGAAATTTTAAATTCCAAAGTCAATATATTTTTATCATTACATTTTCCTTATTTCCTTCCCCCCCCACCCCTCTATTTAACACACTATCTCTTTAGTCACTGTAATGAAGTGCTATCATATGTTCTTTCACGGATATGATCATGGTCTATGTGTCAGGAATACAGTCCTTTGAAAGTGAAACAGCTCTTTGTCTTGAAGTCCCAGAAATAAGTCCAAAGCCAGGAGTAAAATTTCCAATGAAGTAAAAAATCAAATTGTGTAGCTACCGCAGTGCCCACTTAGCTCAATATACAGTAGTCTAACACAAAAGGAATAAATATGATATAGTTTATTGTTTGGCTGCTATAATTTTTATCTCTAAAGAAGCAGCATTTTAAACAAATAAAGTTCCCAAGTCCAGCAAAGCTAAAGTAATTAGTCTACAACTTCAATTTGCTCTAGATGCTGCATGGAGACTTTTTGATTTTATTTAAGGATTTGTTTTATTAAACTGTTTTAATACGATAGCAACTTGCAGGATTGGCCCCTAAGTGCCTCTTGCAAAGTATTATGCATCCTCAACCACCCACTATGTTTCAGAGTTAGGCCCAAAGGAAAGTAACTGGTTTGCCTCTGCTATTTTGGATCCATGACATCTTCCTAGCTGTGCTTCCCAGTCTGGGCATACGGTCAGTGTCTTCTGTTTGCATGGCACAAATATGCTGAAACTGAGGAGGACTTCAGAACTTGGCTCAAGAGTTAGAGAAAGTGAATCAAAATAGCCCAAAAGTAGCTAATAGGCCAGGAAGTCAGATGAAGGTGGTAGGATGAAACAAAATCTTTAAAATTGATTGTTATATTAGGGAACATCTGGGGTTTTAAATTAAACCCTTATTTTGTTTAATGTGTTTATTGTCCAAGAATCTTACTTACAGTACTTATTCAACATTTAAACTGAGCATAATCTCCTGGCATATTTGATGTGTAGAATATTTTTCTTAATTTGGAAGCATATGGACTATGAAAAAAATGTTGATTATTTTTCCGCATGCCCTAAAACTAACAATTAATATGTCTCGTGTTATTTACGGTGATGCAAACAGGATTATAATTTGAAATAATAGGTTGAAATTAGATATTGAAAATTTAGACTTAATTTCAAGACAAATTTACTGATAGTGAAATCTACTAAAGTTGTGGAATAGTCTTTCAAGGGAAGTGGCCCCATTACTTGAGACCTTTAAAATCTAAATTGGGAACATTACAAAATATACCAGAGGGAATAATCCTGGACTACGTGGATAGACTACGTGTTCTATGGGCTAATCCATCTTTCCCTATTCATGCAAGGAATTCTTACTGAGGTAAATAGTCTCACTAATTTCAACAGGACTACTCATATAGAAACGGACTCAAATGATTAAGGGCTTCGGGATCAGGGCTTCGGGATCAGGCCTTATTTAGGTCCTTATCCATCGCTAACTTCTGTATTCTGGTCATATGTTCTGTAGTATTCATGCATATTTTTCACTATCATTTTTGACCAATGTACTCTGTTTTAGGTATGATTTCTATTTCATCTAAGTTCTTATACTGTACCCACTTCAGTATTTGAGCAGTTAATGTTAAACAATATGACTAACATCAGTCAAGTAACATTTTCTTTTTTCCCCTCCCCAAAAGAAAACTCTTATGTGTGTTTTTAGTTCTTGTTGTTTTAAAATAAATAAAACGGGTGTGTTTGCTTTCCTGTGTAGCAGTGCTTTCGTCAAAGACTTTTGCTGGTGGTGTTTTTATGTGTGTTTGTTTTTGTTTTTTTAATGTGTACTGGACAGTGGTAAGGTTTGCAGTCACTCTTAGTTCCTTCAACAGTGAATTCCAAAACTGGGTACTAGAAAATCCTTCTCTCTTCTCACACATGCTTCACTCAAAGTAGACAATTCTACCATTCCTGAGAAGAGTCAAAAGTGAAGGAGATTCCTCAGGGTGAGACAATACTTTATGTAACCTGAGCACCATCATTTAGAGCCTTAAAAATATGGACCAAGACCTTCTATTTGACCCATTGTTCTATAGGAAACTAGTGAAGTACAGGATCATGTGCTGGTTCCAATCTGTATTTCTGAGATGTGCTACTACATTCCACACCATTTGTAATTTTATCAGGGCTCATGTTTTCAAGCCCAGGTACACGGTCTTGCAATAAACCAGTTAGGAAGTAACAATGGTGTGTATGATCAAAGCCATGTCTTTATTGGTTTCTAAAGCCTCAGGTGATAGAGCACATTCTGTGCAGATGCAACTTTGCAAAAATCCACAATCATCAAGAACTCTAGAATGACCCTTAAACTGTGCTTAGCTTGAAGATTTGTGGACATTTGTCCCTGAGTGATAGCACTGAGGTAGCAAGCTCTGTGAAGCATTGCCTTTTGCCGCTAAATATCGGTATGAAATATCCAGTAAAAATATGTTCAAAACCAATTTTTATTTTTAAAGAAATCTTGCAATGATGTAGAGAAAAGTCAGAGGTGAATTTACAGAGGCATATGAAAGAGTTAGAAGGAAAGGCTGAATGGTTAGGAAAGATTCTGCTGAATTTTGCTGTTAATCCATTGGTAGAAGAACTTCAGAATCTGAAGACACTTTAACAGATGGAAATGGATTTCCATTGAAAAAGGGCAGACTTTGGCATAGAGCAGGGGTAGGCAACCTATGGCACGCGTGCCGAAGGCGGCACACGAGCTGATTTTCAGCGGCACTCTCACTGCCCGGGTCCTGGCCACTGGTCCGGGGGGCTCGGCATTTTATTTTAATTTTAAATGAAGCTTCTTAAACGTTTTAAAAATCTTATTTACTTGACATACAACAATAGTTTAGTTATATATTATAGACTTATAGAAAGAGACCTTCTAAAAATGTTAAAATGTGTTACTGGCACGTGAAACCTTAAATTAGAGTGAATAAATGAAGACTCGGCACACCGCTTCTGAAAGGTTGCCGACCCCTGGCATAGAGGAACAGGATAAGATAAAACAAAGTCATTTTATTAAACTAACTCTGAAGGTGATTAAGGAGGCTTGAAATGACTGAAAGCTTAGAGGGTTAAAGAGAAGGGGAAGAGGGGGAGAGAAAGAAGGAGCTTTCTGCTTCTCAGAGTTATTGTTTTATTTACAAATAAAAACTAACTTGATTTGTATGTAACTGTGTTTTGAGTATATGCATTTTAAGTCATTCAGGCCACCCTTCCTTTTTTTTATTTGCTCCTATCTTGGCAAACAGTACCCATGATACACCAAGGCAACTCACTTCTCAACATCAGTAGTATCCAGAACACTTGAACAACGCAAGAGACATTGAAAGTTAAAGCTGCTGGAAGCAGGCCCTGTCCAGGAGGAGTAAAATTGTAATCTGACTCCACTAAATCTTTCAACAAAGAGTTCTTAGTTTAAGAACAACTAAGGAAGAAATAATAAAAGGAGATTTGGTTATCAGTTGAATGTACATTTTTCTATTCAGCCAAAAAAAGCATAGAACAGCTGGATTCCTTTACACCATGATAGTGGCACTTGGGATCTACAGGACTTTGACTCTCATTGTGTTTCTCTTTGTCTCTTCTCCTACTTTTCCCCCTCCTTTCTCCCATATCTTAGTCCACCCCGCTGCCCCTCTACCACCTCCTACCCTTACAGAGAATCCTCTATATCACCTAGTTGAGTCACCTTCCACTTTGGCTGGAGCTACATCTCATCCCTCTGCTACCTGGGGTCATATCTCCTGCTCCTCCTTACCCTCCAGGACTTCCTCATCTCCCTGTCTCCTCTCCAGCTTCCTCTTTGCGGCTCATTCCTAAGCTGCATCTTGTTCTCCTCCCCACAGGCCTGGGGCTTCTCTCCAAATTCATTTGGTTGCTGCTATTTCCCCTCCAACCGCCTGTTCCTCTCTTTTCTTCCATTTCTCTTGTTCTAAAGTCCACTATGCTCCATAATGTTCAGGGGCACTCCTCTACAGGTCTCTCACCACTCATCTGATATTCTCCTACCCCTTAATTCCTGAACATTTGTGGGGGTGGGAGTGAAGAAGGAAATGGGAAACAGGAATGAAGGGGACAGAAACATGTTGTTATCAGGCAGTTCTTATTGTTTATATTCAGAGGGTACAGTATCTTCCACTGAGGTTACAGTCTCAAAATAAATTGCATTCTATAGTACTTATTTTTGCTCTTTGAAATAAACTTTGATATTTACACATCAATCATGGTCCTGTGCGTGATTGAACATGATAAGAACAGAGATAAGAGGCACTTCACTTTTAGGCTGATAAGTGACATAGAATTGCCTATAAATAGGCTTGGCAGAATTCAATTTTTATTTTATTTTGACAGATAATATTGATGTTTATTTTTAAGCATTTTTTTTAGATTTGTATTGATTAAATGTTCAGTTACATAAAATTATGGTGTAGTCACAATTATTTAATGACAGTAGACACTGAAATTCAAAACATTTAAGCTTTATAATCTGTTAAAACACAAATTGTCAACATCACAAGTCAAAATTTACACACAAATCTTTAAATCAACAAATCATACCTGTTTTTACTACTCATTTGCTAGTTCTTTTGTAATAAACCTAATTCAAAAGTCTAAATCACTGCATTTTGACTCTAATAAGTTCTCAGGTAGCATTTTCCCTACTTTGCCAATTTGCAATTCAGTTATCATCGATGGAAATATTTTGTCATCGGTTTGTCTGTATAGTGAAATTGATGTTTACTAACATTTAATCAATAAAAGATTAAGCTTTCTGAGCCTACCTATCAATAATAAACATAGCCCAGAAACAGCCATAATACTAATGAAGTTGAAAATAAGAACAGTAAGAGAGCTCTGACATAACTTTATGGTCAAGGACAGACTAGGGTAAAATTAGAGATGAACTCAAGGTGACTTTTCAAAATATTATCAAGAGAAAGCAGATATGATTTACATTCGTGTATACCTCATTTTCCTCATATCAGATTGCAAATGGCAATCTGATATATACACCTCTACCTCGATATAACGCTGTCCCCGGGAGCCAAAAAAGCTTACCGCGTTATAGGTGAAACCGCGTTATATCGAACTTGCTTTGATCCGCTGGAGTGCGCAGCCCCGCCCCCCCCGAGCACTGCTTTACCGCGTTATATCCGAATTTGTGTTATATTGGTCGCGTTATATCGGGGTAGAGGTGTATATTTTGCAGTATATGGATATATTCAGTTCATCAATAGCACTGGCAAGCTGTTCATTTAAATCCAGTGAGATATGGGGACTGAACTCTCTCTTTTGAAAATTCCAGCCTCAATTTAATTTCACAAGTGTTAAATTCAGAACCAGACATTAAGAATATTAGCTATGTAACTAGTTTTTCATGCCTGTTTAGAATATACTCATGTACACAAATTAAAGCAAAGAGTTGTCCTTACCTGTAAAGTGTTTTATGAACTTGTCTTTTAAATTGGAATCTCTTGGAAATATTTCTGAAGAAAAAAAATTATACAGATGATACTTTTATTACAATAAACTGAGAATAATGTGCACACAAATATGCTGTATATGCACACAATAACTTCCCATATTAGTAAGCATTCTCAGTTTCATAGATATGATATAGTTTATTAAATTAGCTTCAATATTTTTTCCAAATAATTCGTAGGTTGATAGATTAATGCCAGAAGGGACCATTACAATCTTCTAGTATGACCTCCTGCATAAAACAGGCCATAGAATTTCACCCAGTAATTCCTGTATTAATTAAATCCATATCTTTTGGTAGAGTTAAACCATACTTTTTTAGAAAGACCACAATCTAAACACAGGAATGCTGTGCTACACCATAAGTACTCAGGTACCACAGTGACTGGGGCCATATAAAAAACTAGATACATACAAGCCAAATACAGTATCTTGTTCTTCAGATACCTAGAACTTGCGGCTTTGGAGGAAGGGGAAAGCACTCCATAATGCACCCAGAACACGATTAAATTCCCATTAAAGTAAATGGAGCTTTTCCCCTGATGTCAGTAGGGGTTAGATCTTGCCCCTTCTCCATCGTGCATTCCTTATACCTCTGCATCACTCAATTTACACTTTAAATATAATTGTATCAGATAGTAAATACTTGGATCACAAAATGCATGCTAATAAGTAGACAAATTAGGAGTTAACATTATGGACTTGTCACCAAACATGTCTAGGCACAGGGTTGTGAGTTCAATCCTTGAGGGGGCCATTTGGGGATCTGGGGCAAAAATCTGTCTGGGGATTAGTCCTGCTTTGAGCAGGGGGTAGATGACCTCCTGAGGTCCCTTCCACCCCTGATATTCTATGATTCTATGATTCACAGAAAGTGAACACACACACGCCACAAACACAGCTGAAATTAATTTGTATTAAAAATTTGGATAGTCTGTATTTTTTGGTAGCATTTTTCCAACTGCACCTGCTAACATCAGCAACTCTACCTGAAACTAACTGGTAGCACTAGAGGAGCAACAGTAACTTTACTCTGCAGCAGTTCTCAATTTTAAGGAGCATGGCCAGACTATGAGGCTAACAATGAGAATCAGCATGATGGTACTATTGTTAAGAGAGTTAATTCCCATCTTTTTAGTCAAGTCTTCTCAGTTTTAAAAGCAGGCATGTTTTCAAAATTCCCAACACCAATGATCAACAAATTCCACCAGGATTTAAAGGACCCCCCCCCCCCCCCCAAAAGCCATATTCCCAAAGGACTTTAAATTAAATTAAATTAAGACCTTGCTTGATAGACTAGACGATGGATCCAACAACAGAAGCCAGAAGCAGAATCGTGACAAGGAGTAAGCGTCCAAAAGTTGGTGTAAAATTCCCAAGACAAGAGCTCTGTGCTAGTTTAGCCAGGCTTGCAATCAGCTCTTTTTAACAGTTTTAGTAACATTTCACATGGTATGAATCACCTTTTAAAGGATGCTCATGTAGCAAGGTAAATTCCTTAGATGCATATTCATTTCATGAAGGGGAAACAGCATTGTGTAGTAGAAAGTTTTGCTTAAATTATGCTTACTATGGAACTGCACTGGGCATAAATACAGCAGAATAGTATCCTATGTGTGGAAGCTGCAAATGAAATTTTTATATGGGTAAGCAGCATATATATTTTACTCTTTTAACATGAAGAGAATGTGGCATAGGGGGGTCAAATACAATCAAAGTAATATTTAAACATCACAAATATATGGGTATAGGATACTAAGCCATTTATTTTCTGATATAGAACATACATGATGCAACATCTTGTGCACAGATTTATAATCTTGCATTTCTCCTTTATATTGATAGGCAAAGTTACAAGTGAATTATAATGACATGTACTTGTATTATATAAGCAAGAGTTCCATCCCTAGTATAATCCCAATTAATAATCATAAGAAATCTTCTTTATTTAGGGATTTCTTTCTTGGTTCCAGTGGGATCTCTCATCTTGGGAATTGAGAGCTAGGCTTTTCCTTGGCTCTACCCCATAGATTTTGTGCATGACTTTGCCTCTGTCTCCCTTCTCATTTTTTTGTCTTGTCTAGATACACTGTGAGCTCAGGAGGTCATAAACTGTTTTCTACTCCATTTGAACTGTACTTAGCATAATGGGGCCCTGGGCCTTGGTTGGGCCTCTCCGAGCTACTTTAATATAGATAATAAATAACAGTAATAACTGTGGTTAAGGCATTGAACTAAGATTCCAGACATTAGAGTCCAATTCCCAGCTCTACTACAGACTTCCTGTGTGACTTGGACAAGTTATTTAATCTTCCTGTGCCTCAGTTTCCCATCTGTAAAATTAACACAGGTACGTTCCTTTTGTAAGAATAAATTGTTTAATGTTTTTGAGGTACCCAGATACCTACTACAACGAGCCACATTAGTAACCAAATGAAGGGATTTTCCTCAAACTTAAAAAAAAAAAAAGCCAATGAAAAAAATCCACCTTCTATATGCAAGGAAAATTACTGCACGGTGTCTGAATCCCCAGAAATATATAAGATTATTAAACAGGAGCTTAGAATGGAAATGGTTTTGCCATCTTAACTATATTCAGCACTTAGCTGATAATTCTTTAAGTTTGTAATTATATCCAAAGTGTAAGAACCTCCAGTATTTCAGAATATCTACAGTAGGACACAAGATTCTTTAAGCTTTCCAGCACATATTTTTCCTTTTGTATTATACTGTACTCTTCCTACAACAAAACAAGTGACTCCATGTTCACTTTCTGCATTCCAAGGTCTGGGTTATAGAACATTACACTGTGCAAGCCTCTAGTGATCATTACTGTACAGCATTTACTTTTGCAAATATTGTGTAAGTAGTCTTAAATAAATTATTATTCAAACAGAAAACAAGGGGTATTTCACTCTGGTTATATGACCAAACATTTTCATGTAAAGCTGTTTTGTTTCATCCTATTTCTCAGGAGAAATGCCTGAGAAGGTGGTTTTTATTTTGTGGTTCTATTGAAGCCAAATTAATTCCATTACTAAGGAATAGTTTGGAACGGATCCTGCACTAGTGTTTCAGTAGTATTTTTTCTATTAATCTAGTTTAGAGGCACCTAGACTTCGTGTAACTGACTGAGGCAATGACAACTTGTCATGAGCCCAATGGATACACCTACCTTGCTTATCGAATCATAGAATCATAGAATATCAGGGTTGGAAGGGACCTCAGGAGGTCATCTAGTCCAACCCCCTGCTCAAAGCAGGACCTAATCCCAACTAAATCATCCCAGCCAGGGCTTTGTCAAGCCTGACCTTAAAAACCTCTAAGGAAGGAGATTCCACCACCTCCCTAGGTAACCCATTCCAGTGCTTCACCACCCTCCTAGTGAAAAAGTTTTTCCTAATATCCAATCTAAACCTCCCCCACTGCAACTTGAGACCATTACTCCTTGTTCTGTCATCTGGTACCACTGAGAACAGTCTAGATCCATCCTCTTTGGAACCCCCTTTCAGGTAGTTGAAAGCAGCTATCAAATCCCCCCTCATTCTTCTCTTCTGCAGACTAAACAATCCCAGTTCCCTCAGCCTCTCCTCATAACTCATGTGCTCCAGCCCCCTAATCATTTTTGTTGCCCTCCGCTGGACTCTTTCCAATTTTTCCACATCCTTCTTGTAGTGTGGGGCCCAAAACTGGACACAGTACTCCAGGTGAGGCCTCACCAATGTCGAATAGAGGGGAACGATCACGTCCCTCGATCTGCTGGCAATGCCCCTACTTATACAGCCCAAAATGCCGTTAGCCTTCTTGGCAACAAGGGCACACTGTTGACTCATATCCAGCTTCTCGTCCACCGTAACCCCTAGGTCCTTTTCTGCAGAACTGCTGCCTAGCCACTCGGTCCCTAGTCTGTAACAGTGCATGGGATTCTTCCGTCCTAAGTGCAGGACTCTGCACTTGTCCTTGTTGAACCTCATCAGGTTTCTTTTGGCCCAATCCTCTAATTTGTCTAGGTCCCTCTGTATCCTATCCCTACCCTCCAGCGTATCTACCACTCCTCCCAGTTTAGTGTCATCTGCAAATTTGCTGAGAGTGCAGTCCACGCCATCCTCCAGATCATTAATGAAGATATTGAACAAAACCGGCCCCAGGACCGACCCTTGGGGCACTCCGCTTGAAACCGGCTGCCAACTAGACATGGAGCCGTTGATCACTACCCGTTGAGCCCGATGATCTAGCCAGCTTTCTATCCACCTTATAGTCCATTCATCCAGCCCATACTTCTTTAACTTGCCGGCAAGAATACTATAGGAACATACTTTTTATGGATTTTACACAAAATCCCAGAATCATCACTTCTATCTTTGAATCCCTCCATTGAAATATTTAGCATTGTCTCTGCTTACTCCTCTGTGAATGGTAATCTTACAAAAATATAAATTTAAGAATATCTGCCTTAAAAAAGAACCAAATGTTTACAAGCTCTGGACTTATTTCCACATGTTTGGACTTAAAAGTCTTTTACAACTATGGTATTTTAAGCTCTATGTAAGCTCTTTTTTGTGTATTTTCCTGGCACCAGTATTGCAGCTAGAGAATGAGAATCTGTCTCTTCCACTATAAACCTTGATGCTCAGTCATCTCAAATCACATTTTGGCAGGTATGCCATAAATCCAAGCAACATTTTCTCCAAAAGATTATTTCAATTCATGATACTGTTTATTATGTTGTTGTTGTTGTTGTTGTTATTGTTTAACTATAAAGGGGGGGGTGTAAAAAAAAGATTTTGCAAAGCTCTTATCCTTAATGTGGACTAAGCTTGTTTGTTGTTTTAGGAATAAAACTTTAAAATGGCCAAGAAGATATTCTGATTTGAAACATACTAGAACATGCTCAATAGTAAAATTCAGTAGCATTCTTTGTCACAACAGAAATTCCCCATTCATTTGTATGGGGCTTTTCTTCAGCAAAACCATCCCATAAAGTGTAGAGAGCCCATGGATAGCCAATTAAGACAATATTACAATGCCAAGCTGAAACAAAGTTATTGTAAGATTGTCTAGATCTTGCTACACCAAGTTTAAACAAATGTATGTAAATAGGAAGTGTTACAATGCTAAAAGCAATAACAAAATATTGCCAATGCAAGTTAATTAGTCAAATCATTCACTGTGACAATTTAGAGGAATATTTCCTCATCCATTATTTTGGAAATCCTGCAGACTCTCTCAGGTGGTGACCAAAGGGAAATGCATAGTCCAGTCCTAGCTGGACTCTATTCAGCCCTATGTGCCAAAACCCAGTTCCAACATCATATTTAGCCTGGAAAGTTCTGGCAGGATATCATACATTGTGGAAACCGTCACCTTTTCAGTTCCTGACACAATGGCTATGGAGGGCCTTAGTTTGCCTCATAGATTAATGCATAGCTTATTCGGGCAGTATTGGTATCTTGCAACTCTAGGATACACCTCTTTGCACATTCTTGCATTCCTTGCAGACTGTTGCTAGGATTGTATTTTGAGTTTGTTACTGAGAAATTATATTTACACACTAGGTGCATTGTGCTCTCATTGTATAATATCACAGTGTTCATTTTCCTTAATGATAGTTTCTGGCTCTAGTTCACTCTGGGGAATCATGTTGCCCAGGGTCCCACATTTGTAAATGGCCTGAAATCCTCTTCCTGGAGCAAGTGTACATGAAGGCATAGAACTCCCTGAATATGGTGGCTGCTAAATGAGGAAATATTCATCTCAACTGTCTAGTTCAATACTTGTAATCAATCCATCCATGTTGCCTCCCAGATCTATTTCAGTCTTTGTTCTATTTTTGAGCTTATCTCTTTCTTTCTCCAGATACTCACAATCTAAAGCCTTGGTGCAACTAATAAATGCATAGTTAACTTGGTAGATTTCCTGTCCCCCCCCCCCCCACACACACACACCTAGTATATACATAATTGATTCCATCAGCCTAAGTGAAATATCTATTTTTGTTTAAGAGGAGGCACTGTATATATCTTGTGTTAAGAAACATGCACAACTCTCATTGACTGAAGGGTTTGGTATGTGTATTATGTTTTATGGGGGATAAATGGGAAATGATTCGACACTCAGCAGGGATAATGTTACACCCAGAGAAGATCTCCTTCCCATGAGTAGTACAAATCTGTTTGAAATTCAAAATGGCAATGCACTGGATTGTAGTGTAATGAAGATTTAAGGAAGTTAACTAATGTTTTATCATTTTCTAAGGGTGGTCTATTACTGGTGACACCACAAGTGAAAATGGATTGGCTGGTTTCATCTTAGTACATGACTCAGAATAAATCAATAATAAAACAAAACAAAAAAAAACCACTGTCTGCTCAATAGAATATCATGAACTTATATACCACTGCCCTCTATTGAATGGAATATGCCAGTCATGCTCATCCATATCATTCCTCTCTGCTATTTGAGCTAACTGAGCTGTTAATTTAATTCACCAAGTAAAGGCCACTCCTATAGCTCTCCAAATAAAAGTCTGTTTGGAGGGATGAAAGCTGTGAGTCAAGTGTAGTGACTAATTCACAATGAAGCATTTGACTAATTTATTTTCCTTTTCTACTTACGCAATATCTTTGAACACAGCACCAGCCTGGTGGGTTTATTTGTTGTATAACAAATCTGTATTCAGTATATTTACTCTAGGTATAGAGAATATTCAAAATGTAAACTGTAATAGTTGGTTGTGATTTGTCAGCCAAGCCACATGGCATTGTTGTTGTTTCCTTATTAGATGAATGCATTTACGTCCTGCCTATTTGTTTATCCACATTTTAAATTTTGCTTCTGTATATACTCAAGCTAGTGAATTCAGTTTTTGTGATTTTTTTCTGAGTAAAATTTTTTGATGTTCATAGAAAGTGAGCATCAAAGGGGGTATGAACATGGCCAAGAAAATTCTAATAATGTTGAAGGAAGGACATTTTATACACTATTCTCCCAGCGCTAGTTAGGAGCGCTATTACATGAACACACACACATGTGCACACACACACGCACATATATAGTACCAGAATGTCTTTATTCAGTAACGAGTCATTAAAAAGCCAAAGACTAGAACAGTAGAGGCATGATGTGAGTCAGGATTGGAGTATAATAGTGTATGCAAAGCCTGACAATGCTTTCCTGCACTATGGCTGATTCATGCTAGTAATATCAGTCACTCGCTGACATGAGCACTACATTTATATATAGGGTGACCAGACAGCAAATGTGAAAAATCAGGACGGGGGTGAGGGGTAATAGGAGCCTATATAAGAAAAAGACCCAAAAACCAGGACTGTCTCTATAAAATCGGGACATCTGGTCACCCTGTTTATATATAAATACCATCCTTGTATATTTTTAGAGGCAGTGCAAGAGGGCGCAGAGGGAGCACCAGTTTCTTCAATCTTCATCCTTCACTTCCATCACCTGCACTTCCATCACACACACCCCTGCTGCACAGGGTTCCAGCCATTTGCACCAATGCCAGGTTCTGCAAAGGCCCCAAAAATAGCGGAGGAAAGAAGTGGAGGTATTGTCACAGTTTTTCCTTCTTTTCCCCTTTCCACTGGAATACTAGGTGGTAAAATGAGGGTTCTGCAAGGTTCTGGATATGGAGGGAAGGAGAGGAGGGTTCAGATGAGGCATATCCTGATCTGCTAAGAAATTCACACTACTGCCAGCAAATTTCCCACTGAATGTTATTGCCATTCAGAGCAGCATTCACTCTTAATTAGCAGGAGCCCCACAAGGAGCAAAGCCACTTGTGGACAAGCGATGCTATCTAGAGAGGATCGAGATGGGATAAAGCACAGAGAGTCAGTCTCTCTGCAGGGATATCTCCAGTTTCCTCTTGGACATGAGGCCATATCCTGGTTCCCATTGTACAGCCCCAAATTCTTCCCCTACAGTGTTTGATGCCTTAGAATCTTCACACAGGGAACTAGTTCTGAGTTTATGGAATTAATTTCCTCCTCCCACGATCTTTATGCAGAAGGGGACACTATACCCATTGTTCTTAAAAGAGTTACTTATCCTTTCTTCAGTTACCTAACTAGGGATAGTTTCTGAATTAATCAGTGTTATTTGTTGCTAATGTGTTAGGATGCAATAAAAAAAAGTTGACTAGAGCTGCGCAATAATCACATGAGATTAAACTTGAAATGCCCCAAATAACACTTCCTCCCAATGTGCCATAGCCTGTGTTTGTTTCATAAATAGCACCCTGCTAAATCATCTGTCCGTTTTACAACTCTAAATGATTGATAGTTATTAACATACCAAGTCATTGGCCCCAGGCACACAGAATTCCTCCCTCTCTAACATTAAATAAGTTTGTTGAAGAAGACTTTCTTCAGTCTCCCACAAGAGGAGAGGAGCACATGAGTGCTGCTTTTACAGCATGTATGTGCAACCATTTGTGTGAGAAATTACACTTAACATGGTGCCCCATATTCTATTATGCCAGTTGTTCCCGCATAGTGGAGTTCCAAGAGTTCTGATTTGTGGAGTTTCCTCTTCTGTTGGAGGGGTGTGTGGGAAAGTTGGATTTCCCCTCCTGTCCAAGAGGCAGGGACTTCAGTCCCTTTAACTTGCTTCTATTAGGAGGCCCCTTACCTCTGCACTGCTATTCTCAAATCAGTTCCCTTTAAGAGCATACTTAAGGTCTGCTGCCTACCAATGCTCTCGCTATTTCTGTGCCTTCCCAAGCCCAGATTTCTGATTTTTGGCTCCCCTCTCTCATGCAAGCAGGGGACAAACAAGGTCTGTTGACATTTGTAGAGAAATTAGTCCCTCAACAGTGGCTTTCACAGTCAGGAAAACTAGAAGAGAACAGACAAGGAAAATGCAAACTGACTTTACCTGCATTTCTCTTTTCCATTTTCTATTACTGCTACCTCAGTGGATAATTTATAACCCAGCTTTCTGACTTGGTGTCCATGAAGCAAAGTTGTAATCCTGTCTTTGTGACATGATAACGGCTAGTGCTGTCCAAATTTCAGCACGTATAACTTCCCTGAGGAATCAGCCAACAAAATAACATAGGATGTTTGTATGATAAACTTTTCTTTAAACAAAAATGTTATTGGTTATTAGCAATAGTCATATGCTAAATTACAAAAAAAAAAAAAAGCCAAAACTAAACAAATGAATGTAATATCAAAATAAATGTTAAAGTATTTCCCTCAGATTAAAGTGCTTTTTAAATAAGCATAATGGACAAATATGTACACTAGTGTGGCTCTCTCATATAGCATTTCACTCACTGTTCAGCTGAAAAAAAAATCAGGAATTCTAAAGAGGTTAACATTACAATTGTAGAGGTTTAATTGTAGGACAAAGTATTATATTGAGTGGGTACACTTAGTCGCAGAATAATACGCCAGATTCATCCCTGAGGTAAACCTGCTGAAATCAACGGAGTTGCACCAGAGATGAATTTGACCCATTGTGTCACTCTGTGAGACCAGCAGATGTGCACAGCACTAAAGTGAATCTGATCTGAGAAGTTACTTAAGTATGCCTGTGCGTACTTTTTTGACTGCATTTTATTTTGTGTTTCACAGTTACTCATTTCAAATCAGAATGCTAGAATTCTACACTCACTTTGCACCAGTGTAAATAACTACATAAGGTGAAAGGCAAGGTTGAATAAGGTCTAGAGTAGCACTTCAATAATCTCTAGATGAATTCTTCAGAAATGATGAGACAAACAAAATGTCCCTCCCTCTTTCTCAGCAAGAAGAAATTTTGGTTGGACCAGAGGTGGGATGGCCAACTCCTGGGAACGGGGCAGGAGAGCAATTTGTGCCTTAAATTGCACCTGGGGATGTGCCTGGGAGGAGGGGATTCTCTGCCTTTGGTTAGTCAGGGGGTGTTGAGGGAAGCTTATTGGCTCTCATGCACCCCCACCCTCCATTTAAACCCCTGCTATGGGTCTGGTGGCCATCTTACCACTGTTGCTGGCCTGATCTCTCTCCCTATAGTGGAAGTATACTGGAGCTGTGCTTCCAGGATCCTGCAGATCTGACCAATCACTTCTTTTTTGGGGATCAGGAAGGAATTTACACTTGTTGGCCCAAAATGGCAAGCATCTGGAGGGTTTTTTCCCTTCCTGGCAGCATTATGGAGGCCCACTTTAGGTAAAAAGGAATAAGGGTAGGAATTCAAATGTTAGGAGGTAATAAAGGAATGTTTAGTTTGTTGCAACTTGTGGCTGGTGTCCAGTGTGCATAAAGACTAAAAGGACCAGCTCTCTGAGGTAAATGGGCACTAGGTTATGGCTGGTGGACTTCTTCTTCTCCATAAGGAGAAAGGGGAGACCTGAAGTCTTTACAGACCAACGTCCCCCTTGGTATCCATCATTCCTCCGCCTTCTCGGGTCATGGCTCTATGGCCTGGAAAAGTTTGTAGGTGAACTCCTGACTGCCTTCCACTTTCACTAGCCTGATCTGGCTCCTCTGCTCAGCCAGAAAACTCTCACCTTTCCTTTCTTTAGGGGCATCCCCATGCTCAAGCTCTCAGTCCAGCTCTGCTCTGCTCTTCCTTTGAGCTCTCTTTACCCTCAGGACACTGGACTCTCTCCCTTCCTAGCCTCTGGATTTTAAACTCACCCTCTAAACGTTCTCAGGATTCTAGCCTCCCCTCTCAGTTTTCTGAACTCTCATTTATAATTCCCAGGGGCAACCCCACCCTCCTCATTACACGAAAGTAGGGTGCACCTGGACTAGAACAGAAGCACTGAGTCCAATTTCATTTAAGGGCCAGCTCTCCTATTATACTGATGAACAGTACAAAGGAAAATAAAAGCTGACTGAAGACAGCACCTATGAATTCTCTAACTATTTCGGACATTTCCCCCCACTGTTTTCCAAACACCTCTAGAAACTTGCCACTGTATTAAGTAATTTCTAGATATTCACCTCATTTACATTATGAACAATTACATATAATATCTATATTCATTTACCTTCCAGTCAGAATTTATACCAATACATGTTAATCTATAAATTGACTGTAGATCTTCTCAAATACTTTCCTCCTGTCATTTGTCATCTTGTATTTCACTCGGAGTCAGTAATGCCTTGTGTGTAGGCTTTTAGCTATGCAGCAGAAATATATTTTCAATTGCACATGTGAAAGCTTCATTCACTCTCTCTCCCTCCTTAATGCAAGACTATCAAACAAATCTAGGGTAAATTTAATTCTAGTTACACCTAAATGATCTTTTCAAGTTTCCAGTTACTGCTCTCTTTCTCCTGATTGTTAACTTATTGCAGCAGAAATTCCATGATTAAATGTTTTTATTTAATATAAGATGTTAAAATGCCAAAGGAAACACGTAACATTGGTGGCTAATTTTATAAAAGGAAATTTGATTTAAATCTTTCGTTTTCAAGAGAAAATAACCATTTCTGATGAATATGTTAAGAGGGAAAAGATCAAACATTTTTACTGAAATGTAATCAAAGAAAAACAGATCAAGAGAATTACTCAAGTTATCTATAAAACACTAAACTCTTTCATTCAGGACACTAGTGTCATTTTTATTCCATCAGAGTTTTAAGATAAGAATGTGTTGAGAAAAGGAAAATGTTGCTAATATCACAATAGATACCTTCTAAATATTATTGATTATCTATGATCATAAAACTGGAAATTGAAATTGATGTTCATATTATGATACTTAGAATCATTCATGTCATTATTAGAAATCCCGTATCATCAAACTATAAAAGGCTTTGTATAAAATCACAACCAAACAATGACAGACAAAAAAATACACTGTTTTAGATAACTGACATGTCTAGAGTAATAAACTGCAAAGCATCGGTAGCAGTTGTGTGGGGTGCCTGATAGGTATATTTCCTAAAGATGTAATATCCACATGTGATACAGCTGTGGCTGCTGAAAGACAGTACTGTAGTAGCAGATTTAGGGATTGATCCTGCTCCCTTTGACTTCAGTGGAAACAAGAACAGTCCCTAATCTGTGTGTAATTCAAATGATCTACTTAGCAAAACAATTAAGTCAGAGCTCTAACAGCTGATATTTATTTTAAGTTCGTTGAGCCAGATTCTCTTCTTCAGTCCAGCCTTTTTTTCTCTGCTCTGGTGGCACAAAGGACATAATACCAGTAGATTTTCCCAGTTGGAGATTCCCCCAGAATGAGTGAGTTTCCAGGTTTGTATAGTCATCTTCTATGTTATATTCCCTCCCTCTGGCCCCTTCAGTCCTTGGCATAGAAAGGGGCATGACTAGCGCACTACTGTACTCTAGTTATTCTCAGCTTGTGTACTGGTCTCTTGAGGCTTTAGAGTGGCCTTGAGACTGTTTTAAACTAAGATGAAGCCAGATATGATCAGGGAACTGCAACTTGCTCTTTTGGTGCAACCCCGCAGCTCTGCCCAGCAAGATACGAGGTGCAACTGAGAATCTAAAAATTATATCTGCATATCCCCATGCCCAACAAATAAGAAGGTATCCAATAAGTGTGCAACCAAAGGAATCTACGCTTCTACTTTTTAGCACCCATTCTAAGAAGGAGCTGAATTTTTCAGAGGCTGCTCAAGATACCAACCACCATGTTGAAAGACTATGTCATGACACTTGTAACCCCAAATAAACAACCTCCCAAGAGATCACTCATTCAGGTGCATTGAGAGGAGCCTGAAAGTAGATTTTATACTTGCCAATCAAGATCCTAATCCCTCACATTTGAAGAAAATCCACAATTCAATAGCACTAGCATATCACAGAACATTCAAATGGATCCAAATGATTACTCACTGACCATGCCTTGGGGCAGATCTTGTGGTTAAGTGCTGTTCTCCATACATCTGTTTGGGAGCCACTGCTAACAGAAAGATCTACAAAGAGGGTGGTTTAAAGGAAACAAAAGGGGCCCACAATCTGCTCCATTGCTGTCTTTTTTAATTTTAGCTTTGACAAATGACATGTAGACTTGAGTATCCCTGCTGTGAAATGCTAGTGTAGAGCATGGAATGAAATTTGGAAATTTGCAGAGAAACTCACTTATTATGCTTCTGAAAGCATGTGAACTGTGCTAAGCACCAGTCACTTAAAAAAGATAATCAGTCTTTTTTGTTTTCTTAATAATTCAAGAGCTATTCAGTTCAGACACAACTGAAAGAAACCAGGCCCCAATCAAATATCTGAGGGGGGATGACACCAAGAACACTAGTCAGACAAACAGAATGGTGGAGCAAGGAGGGGACAGTGAGTTTCACCTAGCCTTTAATGACCTTCTGAAGGCAGGAGAACCTGATCCTGGGTCCCTTACTTGGCCACCACCTTTACCTAGCCACTTGTGACTGCCTACTTGGCCCCATACTTGGACTCCCATCCTCCTTTGTGATCCCCATGTGCATCATTACAGAGGAGGGATCATTGCCCACCTCAGGCTGATTTAATTGTTGTATTTATGTCTATATATACCAACCAATTCTATTATCTGGGACATGCACTGCTGCTCCATGTAGTGGCCCAGCAAATGAAGCCCATAATTACATGGGTCATGATCCCTCACTTGCCAAGGGATTTTGATTCCTTTGCCAGTGAATGAGTTAACTTAGCAGATAAATAAAAATCATTAAAGAATAATGTTCAAAATACAATGGTCTCTTCTGAGCCAATGCTTTCTAATCAGCTGCTTTCTAATCATTCATTAATACTTGACTTAGAGAGTCTGAAATGTCAGCTTCTTCTTCAGCCTCAACCACAATGAAGTTATCAGGATACATTTACAAGGCTAATTGTCTTTGAGCACAAAAAACAGCTATAGCAATGCTTATTAGTGATTCTTCTATGGTCTCTCTCATAAAGCATATTTGTGTGAGTTAACCCTAGCCTGTAGAAATGTTGAGGTTTCACTTAACAAAAGACCATTAAGAAATATGACTTCTCTTTCTTTTCCATTGTAAGCTTCTGCTTCAATCCATCAGTTTTGCAGGAGAGTGAAATAAACCAAACTTACTATATATATCTACACACACACACACACACACACAAACACACACACTTTTTTCCCCACTTTATACTAGATTGGCCTTCCCAGCAAGCTGTTTAAAAATATTCCAATGGCAGTAAATTTAGATGTATGCAGTTTTGCAGGTTTTATATTAAACAAAATGAAGAAAAAAATATTTTAGTGACCATAATTTTTATCATGAGTCTACTTATACCAAACAATGAATTTGAATTTAAGCATCATTTGGATGCCAGTCTAAAGCTCCATAGTAAACTATTCCTCTTTCTCCTGTGTCAGAGTTGCAAATGCAGATATGTACTTAAAAAGCCCTCTTATCAAGTATATGCCTGTTTTTTACATTTAAAAAAAGGCATTAAGACAATTATATATACAACACACAAATTAAGTTGAGTGAAAGCATTATGTTATGTTAATCTATTAGATATTATATTAATCTGAGCACAATCTGAGAGCATTAGTGAGAGATTTCAGTAAAAAGAGAGGATAGATACTACCCTAGCTGTTCATGAGAAAAAGTAGCAGGCACACCTGACTGTGGAACAAAAATTATTTATTACATTTTGAACAAACCCTGATTTACTATAAACATTAACTGCTTATAAAGCTTTAAAAGGACAAGTTATTTAAAGTAATGAGACATATTAGGCTCCAGTTTACTTGCAGTGTAGGTGGTAATGTTTTAGTGTACTTGACATTTCCTATGCTTATTTTAGAAATGTTTCTATTTCTTCTTTGAATTAGAATAGTAATGGTGCAGATAGAGTAATTAGTAATCCGGACTGAGTATCTAAATAAAGGACATACCAGTCTATAAGGAATCCTTACACTTAAATCTTAGGGCCAGATTCTCATTTACACCTTTAGACTGCTCTGTTAGCCTAAAAGTGCTTCAAAGTGAACACAAATTACATTTGCACCCATATTAAGAACACTTTACATTGCCAGAGTGGTATAAAATAATAATTAGACTCAAAGTATTTGCTTATCCAGTGTGTTAAGTCCAAAAGAATTAGTAACAGCCATGACTATTATCTCCTTGATTGTACTCGACCAATAAAAATGGTCCAGATCCTGCTTCTGGTTCAGTCACTTTTCCCCGGATCACTGGGCAACAGCCCTAAAGTCTGCAGGGTCAGCCACAGATGGATCACCCCAGTAGATCAAATGCCACCCATAACCTATGCTACTGGAGTAGGGGCATGGCTGAGAAAAGGCAGCAGGGCCAGGGATTCCTTAAACTTTTTTGATCCTGGCTGCTCAAAACCCCTTTAGAGCCTTTGGCAGTCAGAGTACACAAGCAACATTCCAGCAGGCGGCTAGCACAGCTGCACTATGCAGTTCTTGGCCCGAGCTAAAGATCAGGACCATTAATCTCACCTCAAGGTGCAAGGCTTTAGGCACACACTGTAACTTCCAACATCAGATGCTTTGAATAAAATGATTATTATTAAATATTATTATAAATGATTTTATTGATAGTGTGTTTTAAAGCTTCAGTTCGATATATTCTAAAGGTAAAGAAATAGAGAACTATGTCTTCATGGTCTGCGGCATTTGACTAGAAATTCATCCCTCTACACAAACACCACATAGTTGAAGTGCCAAAATTGCATTGTAGGGAGAAAGGTGGCATGCTGGAGTGAGGATTAGGCTTAGGAGCAGCAGCTCTGTATAGCATGTTCTCCTCCAAACATGATAAATAAAAGATTGGATTTGCAGACAAATCCACATGGGAGTTAATGCTACTCCCATCAGCATTAAACTCTGCCTCCAAGCTTTGGGGATCTAGGAAGACAGAACTAATTACTGCATAGCTTCTTGGGGGGTGTTGCTATTAAGGCCAGGTAAGGGAGCAACCCATAATCTGCAAGGTTGAAGCCCAGTTTCCCCATGGACTCTGGCATTTGGGAGCTGTACCATGAGGCTGTAGACCTCTCCCCTGAGAGCAAAATGGTTTTCAAATGCTTTCCCCTGGCCTTGTAGGTTTTCCATTGAAAGATATTACACTTTTTTAAATAGTAATTATTGAAAACATTTGTTTTACAAACAGTGGTGGTCATGATTTTTCAGTGGTTAAGGTCTAGTCTGGGACATAAGAAAACCATAATTCTATTCCCTACTCTATTCCACACCTTCCCTGTGATCCTGGCAAGTCACTTTCTGTTTTTGCCTTGTATCCCTATGTGCAAAATGGGGATAATCTTCCCTAACTTGTGGGGGTGCTGTGAGGATAAATACATTAAAGATTATGAGGTGTTCATGCACTATGGTAATGGGGACCATATATGAATCTAGGAAAGATAAACCAAAGGGAAAAATGTGAAAACCTCACATTTAAATGGGCCAAAGTTTGGGAGGCAAAGAGTGTTGACCTTAAACAGAGGCCATCTAATCCCCTACAAATAATCTCCATATACTATGCCCTTGTTGTTTCCATGTTTGGTTTTTTTATGCCATGCCTATCACCACTGATATTCTGTAAGAGTGAGTGAGTGAGTGTGTGGGTGTGTGCATGCACGTACGTACACAGCTGGGGAGAAAGGGAGCTGGGCCAGCAATGATATCATTAACCACAAAACCCAGGAGGATTTTTCTAGGCAAGTTAATGCTGACCTTGGTAGTATTATCTTATGCTCAGTACTGTTCGTGACACCACTCTCTGCCCCTAAAGAAATGAAGAGCTGTTTTAGGCAGAAGTGAGGAGCCAGTGGGAACAAGGTTAGCGTGAAGTTAGTGAGCAGCAGAGTCCCTGGGTCTCAATGTAGACGTGCCAAACTTCTGCAGATTCTCCTGTGATCCATGAGCTTTCTCTGCAGATCTCAGGATATCCTCATGTTAGTACAGCTATCTATAAAGCTCACCTCTCCATGGCGTGATGTGAAAGTAACTGCAAGATTTAATTTTCAGAGTATCCCAATTCTGCTGTGGGTTTTCCAATATTTGGCCCTGAATACTAAGATCTATTGCTTACTATAAAAAGCTTGACAAGGCTAATCATGGTGTTCATTTGGAAATGGTACTTTGAAGCATTACCAAATGAAGGAGTTATGCTTTGCTTCTGAATCCATAGGAAGGAGTTTTCACAGCAATTTTTTTTCTACCAAACATTGAACTGTGACTTTTTCTGGTCTCCTAAATTACATTATTCAGTGCAGAAATAGCCACAGCTATCTGAAAGCTAAACACCTTAGATCCCATGAGCATCAGGGCATTGAATTTAGTAATAATAGTGCATAGAGTTGTTGCTACAATAAAATCTATTGCAATTTGTCCAGGGAATACTGAGGGGCCACTTAAGATGAGGACAAGATTGTACAATGCCTGATGTAGGTTCTCTGCAATTTACTAGAATCAGTATAGTAAGATATATTGGATTTGTAATGATTTAATTTGCTTGATTGTGGCACAAGCAGCTGGAGGCTCAAGCAGATAATTATATTTCTAAGCCACCAAGTAATCCTTCTATGGGGGTTGTGGAATAGTCACTGATGACAGGAAACCAGTTAGAAACCAACATAAGCTCATACCCACATCAGTTTTATAGTCATACAAAGCTCAGTGAATGATTAGCAGTAGGGTGGTCAGGAGTTTCACTGCATTGAAAAGGTATCATGCTATTATTGTCACAAAGAGCTTACTAACATCTTGTCAAAGCAGGTAAGGATTATAAATTACTTTGGTTATACTGGAAGGGGTGTGGTGGAAAAAGGACCGCAGGCCATTTTTCTGAAACCTTTCACCAGCATTACACGCAAGAAAGAATATTCTATGGTTTCATGGTTATTACAATCTGGTGATGTAGTTGAAGCCATATCAAATAATTTTAAGAAGATGTAAATGGATATAAACAAACCATACTATATACAAGACAAGACAAAAATCCCTAGGAAATTATTAAAACTTGTTTGACAAACTAGATGTCTATTGTTGTAAATAATACTTTTCAGCAGTAGATCTCATAGCACTTTACAAGGGAGATCAATATCATTATCTCTATTTTATAGATGGGGAAACTGAGGCACAGAGCAGCAACATAACTTGCCCAAGGTCACCCAGCAGACCAGTGGCAGAGCCACTAATAGAGCCCAGTTCTTCTAAGTAGCGATCCAGTACTCTATCCACTATGATATACTGCCCGTACATAACATTAGTTATGATATGTCATTAACAGACAAAGAAGGAGTAACTGCTTTATCAAAGCTCGTCTAACAACATCACAGCTAACTCTTTGGCTATTTTAATCCCACAGGATTTAATAGGTTTGCCGATCTACTGTACTTATCTAGTGCTGCCACATTTATCCATTGCTGTTGCCACATGCACCGTTAAGTATGCACTACTTACTAACACTATTTCTTTAAAGGTATCTTCCACTGAAATACCTAACCTTGGTCCATAAATAGTGAAGGGGTGAGAAAGAGTGTACTTCAGGATTTAATAGGGTTGTGAGCCACATTTCAGTAGCCTTTTATTAGTTATTTTTATTTTGAAGGGGCACTGTGCTTTATAAGGCAAATCTGTCATCGTGCTTGTGTCATAGTATCCCTAATCTTGTAGTAAATCTTAAAGCTGACAATAGCTGCAGTAAGTGGTGGTGCACTTTAACTTTTTTTTTCAATCACCATCCCCAGACACTTAGGTTCCAAACTGTGTCATAATGGAATATTTGCTAAAATGAAACTTAACTACCATAGCTGAACACACCAAGAAAAGAACTAAGACTACAATTGTTACAGCTGATTTCTATTTTGGAACAAAAACTGGCTTTTTTCTAAAATGAAATGTTTCACAAACAATTGTTGACATTGTTTAAATGTTTCATTTGTGAGACAAATTGTGCCATTTCCCCCATTATTTTTAAAGTATTGAAAATATTATTGAACTTAACCATTTTATTAACATTTTCAAAAACAAAAATTTAAGACAAAAAAAATCACATATTTCAAAAATAAAAAGGATTGATTTCTAACACTTGAAAACAAAAAAATTCAGATTTTCATTTTTTTCATAATAGAGTCATTTTCAATCAGCTCTAATGTTTGCATTAAACACACTTTTCTTCTTTAGATGAGACAATTCACCTTTTGTAAGAGTAAGCACAGGTTTACGGAAATCAGCAGGGTTAAACCCACTTGCACAGCACTGAATTTCACCCATTAGGCATAATAAAATATAGTAGGAATAAAATGATATAAAAAATGTCAGTTGCCTGGTAAATGGTTGTATTCTTAATGTCTCTGATTCAGTTCTTATCAGTTTTGTGCGTACTGTACAAATGAACAATCACACGATAGCAAAACAATATTTTCACTAGAACAACCATGTTTCAACCAACTGATATTAAACATGTCCTAAACATGAATAAATAGCCTATAAAAAGGTCATTGAATCAACAACCAGTAATAACCTCTGTGTCACACACAACCATAATCAAGATCTCTCTGGCATCAGGCTGCGATTCTGAGTCCTAATCCACTGGACCCATGTGCTTTAAGCTTCCCTTTAGCTGAACAGGCTCCAGGAGTGTCTGTGGCCTCTCTGTGACATTTTCAACCAAGTGTTCTCTCTGTTATCCCTTCACAGAAATGGGCAGTTCTGCTACCTGTGGCCACCAGGACCAGTACTGACCCCTCAGATTTCCCCATAGCTTAAGCACACCTTTTCCTGGAACTCCAACCATCTGGGAGCTCTGGGTTTACAGTTTAGCTCTTCATTGAACCACAGATAGACACACAGGTAGATTTGCCCGGGATTCTAAAGGCAAATACTCTTTACTTAGATAGCACAAGGGAAACACAGATCTAGAAAAATGAAAATACTAATACTCATTTCCCTGCCTCAGTTTCCTCACCACTCTGGAGCATTTTCTGGAATTAGTACAGAGTCCTTTGGGTGTCCATGATCCTCTCTCTCTAGGTCAGCTAGCTTCCTTCTTCCTCAGCTGCTCATGCAATGAAACAGGACCCCCCCCCCCACCCACCCCCACACACACACTACAAAAGCATAGAATAGAAATGTGTGGTTGGAGAGGACCTCAAGAGGTCACCTAGATCGTTCCCCCATGCTGAAGAAGGACCAAGTATAGCATCCCTGACAGCTGTTGCCTCTTCCTATCTCTTCCTCTTTCCTGCCCAAAGCTTCCTGCGTGTTTCTGTGAGTCTCCTCTGACTCACCCAGTCTCTGTGGTTTTTAAAGGCTAGCATCAACACTTTGATTTCTTTGTTCTGCATCTGGGGATCTTCCACTCTCCAGACCCCCTCCCTGTAGACAGACTGGGTCAACTGTTTTCCCAAGGCTTCAGCCATCCCACTATCCTAAGCTGATCATTAAGGTATTAGAACTAAACACTGTACCTTGTCTGACAACTCCAGTCAATTTATGGCTGACTCACTATGCACTGAGACATTCCATGAGGCATCAATTTCATAACATCAGCCTGAATTCATAAGTTGTGTGCAGACAAATTTCCAAAATCATCACCAGCCCCCTAATGTAATAATGATGACTAATAAAAGTATGTATTCTGAAAGAAATCAAACTGTCAACTTATTAGCTATTGTAATGGCCACTTTAGAAAGTAAAACTCACTTCCAGGCAGTTCTGTGTCACGTATCAGACAGATTTTGTAAGTGGGCTAGACACAAAGCCCACTGAGGTCAGTGGAAGTTCTTCCATTCTCTTCGGTGGGCTCCTCCACAGAGTGTCCAGCTAGGTATTTCTCTCCTAGTACACATTAGTCATTTTTAGAGATTTGGTAAAGTATAGTTATACATTGCTGATTTTCCTCCAGAGTAATTGGAGGAATTATTTTCATGCATATGGAATTTATACTATTGCTTAAAACCTTACGTTATTATAAAAGCCACAAGTAATCAGTTGAAAAGATGTTTGAATAGAAAATACTATCCCGCTGCGTACATGAATGTGTGTATATATGTCCACAGACACCACACCCTTTTCTAACAACCCATGGTCAATTCCTACCTCATAACCAAAAGCAAACCTACTCAAAGCACAAACATCAAAATATTACTCAGGAAATTATAGCTTTCAGTACAATCTCAATCAAGTACTTCTTCTACAGAATAAAACACTTGTGATATGTTTATATAAGTGTAATTCTTTGAAATAAGGATATATTGAGAAAATATTTTAAAACATATTCTAAATGGCACTGTTTAGGAAAAGAACAAAATGTGTTATTATTTTAGTTAATTTATTTGTGAAAAGTGCTAGATAAGCAGTGCTGGAGATTAAATCCTCTACAATACAGATGCAGCACAGGCATACTTTTACCCTGGCAAACTCCTTCCACTCTCACTTGGAAAGAACATCTGTAAAAATAAAAAATCAACCTCTGGCCTCTGCTGAAACTGGCAACAAGGCTTCCAAAAACTGCTAATTGTGATGTGGACACTTTTCTGATAGAAACTGGACTATGGCAAACTGAATCAGTTTCCATCCTACCTCTCCAGTCACTGTATTACTAGGTGGACCCTCATTTTCATCTTACATACTTCCCACTCTCATCCAGTGTCTCTCAGGGCCCCTTCACTACCTCTCTCCTCTTCTCACTTTTTTGTGGTATACATGGGTGATCCCACCAACTCTCACTGATTCAGTTATCACCCCTAAGCTGATGGTACCCACATCCACCTCAGCAATTCTGACCTCTCTCATTCTATCTGGCCCTGCTTCTTTAACTGGGAAATATCTCTCAAATGTCCAGTCATCGCTTTAAACTCAAAGTGAAAAGGAACTCAGGAACTCCTTATTTTTCCTCCCTCAAAAAACAAAACAAAAACCCTCTCTCCTTCTCTGTCACTGTCAACAACTTCACCATCTCTAATGACACCAAGGTTCACAGACATAGAGTAATCTAAGGACACCCTTTTTCCTTTCCTCCACCACATCTAGGGCTTGTCTACATGAATAATTAGTTTGTGGCAAACTGGAGTGTGAATCTACCCTGGACTAGCACCTCATATTAATTGTTCACGTGAACACTGCTGCATTAACAGTTTGTTAATGCACTTTGACTCGTCCCCTTTCAAAGAGGACTAGTTCAAAGCACATTAATAAACTGTTAATGCACATTAACAGGGTCCACACAGACAGTTAATCTATGGTAGGCTAGTGTGAGGTAGATTCACATCCCAGCCTGCTGGAAACAAATTGTTGGTGTAGACAAGTCCCTAGGCCATTGTTAAATCCTATCTGTTCTCTACTTAGAGTTTCTCTAAAATTCATCCCTTCCTCTACATTCCTACTACTCTGGTCCTGTTGACTCCTGAAACCTCCTCTCACTGGCCTCCCCAAATTTCACAGTATACCCTTCAAACTTATCTGCATCTTCTTTGTCTGCTGCTTTTGAACATGTCAGCCTTCCTGAATGTTTGCACTGGCTTCCAGTTTACCCCAATATCATATTCAAACTCCTTATCCTCACCTTTTGCACCCTGCCTATATATCATTTCTTTTCTAATCTGCTTCATGTGCCCTATGTTCTGCCACTTACGCACTTTTGAGAATCCCACACAGTATTTCTAATGCAACTATTACTGTAGTACTCCAAAACCATGATATCACACAACTTCATTCTCTGCCTGAAAAACCCTCCAGAAAACCCACTTCTTTCAGAAAGCTTTTCCCCATTGTCCTCCACCCTGACCCTCATTCCAGACAGTCCCAAACATTTAAAATTAATTTAAAACTAAATCCAAAGAATAATAAGTTTAGGTCCACAGATAGATTTTTTTTTTACATATATCAAGAATGAAAGGAATCCTAACAATGGCAATGAGTCCATTACTAGATGGACATGTAGAATTCTATATTTGGAGAAAAAACTGTATTCATATCATATGATGATGATGTTGATGATGAAATACTTTTCATTCCAACAGAAACTAAGGATGATATTAAACAGCAGCTACTAAAGTTAAACCTTTTTAATTAGCAGGTCTAGATAACTTGCATCCAAGAGCTTATAAGATCTTATCAAGGATCTCTCTGGACTGTTAATACTGATTTTCAGTAAGTTTTGTAGTAAAGGGGAAGTTCCAGAGAACTGAAAGAAAGTTAATGATGTTCCAATATTTTAAAAGGTAAATGGGATGACCCAGGTAACTACAAGCCTGGTAGCCTGACATCAATTCCAGGAAAAATCATGTAATGGCTGATAAGGGACTTGATTAATAAAGAATTAAAGGAGAGTAACATAATAATGCCAATCAATATAAGTTTCTGGAAAATAGATCTTGTCAAACTAATTTCATATCAATTTTTGATGAGATTACAAGTTTGGTTAATAAAGGTTATAGTGCTGATATAATATACTTAGACTTCTGTAAAGGCATTTGACTTAGTGCCACCCGACATCTTGATTAATAAACTAGAATGATAAAAATTTAACATGGCATACATTAAATGAATTAAAAATTAGTGAAATGATAGGTCTCAAAATGTAATTATAATGAGGGATTCATTGTCAATGGGTTGTGTTTTTAGTGGGGTCTCAGGAGGATATGTTCCTGGCATCTTTATCAATGATTTGGAGGGGGAAAAACATAAAATAATCACGGATACAATTTTCAGATAATGCAAAGATTCAGGGGGACCTGGTAAATATTGAAATGGACAGGTCACTGATACATAGCAATCTGGATATCTTGGGTAAGCTGACTGCAAGAAAACAGTATGTGTTTCAGTATGGTAAAGTAACACTTTTTCATACAAAGAATGCTGGACATAAAAACAGGATGGAGGACTCTATCCTGGGAAGCAGTGACTCTGAAAAAAAACTTGAAGGTCATGGTGGATAATCAGCTGAAAATGAGCTCCAAGTGTGATTCTGTGGCCAAAAGAGCTAATGTGATCCTTGGATATATAAGCAGGGGAATATCAACTAGGGGTAGAAAGAGTATGTTTCCTCTGTACCTGGCACTGGTACAACCACTGCTGGAAATCTGTGTTCATTCTGGTATCCACAATTCAAGAAGCATGTTGATAAATTAGAGAGGGTTCAGAGACGAGCCACAAGGATGATTAAAGGATTGGAAAACATGCCTTATAGTGAAAGATTCAAAGAGCTCAATCTATTCATCTTATTAAAGAGAAGGTTAAGGGTTGATTTGGTCCTAGTCTATAAGTACCAACACAGGGAACAAATATTTGATAATGCACTCTTCAATGTAGCAGAGAAAGATATAACACTATCCAAGGCAGGAAGTTGAAGCTAGACAAATTCAGACTAGAAATAAAGGTGCAAATTTTTAACAATGAAGGTAGTTAACCATTGCAACAACCATGCCTGAATTAACCAATGTCTGTTTAGTGCACTTGCACAGGATTTGGGTGGGCGGTGCTGTGACCTGGAACACAGGGACTCAGTGCCGCTCAGGTTTGGCCTGGCTGCCCCTCAGTCATGATGAGGGGGCAGCCAGGCTTAATTTGAATGAAGGTGGGTGGCCCATAACTTCCATAGTGCACAGCCCAAATATCCTTTAATCTGCCACTGGGAACAATTTATCAAAGGTTGTGTTGGATTCTCCATCAAAGGAAAATTTTAAATCAAGCTTGGATGTTTTTCTAAATTATATGTTCTCGTTCAAGCACAGCTGTTAGACTTGAAGCCAGAATTAACAGAGGCAAGTCTTGTGGCCTGTGTTATGCAGGAGGTCAGACTAGATGCTCACAGTAGTCCCTTCTTGCCATAAAAAAATCTATGGGGGTGTCTACACTGCACACTTCGTTTGGTGGTGAGTACTGTACTTACTCATACTGCCGCTCTAGCATGGGAATAAATAGCCGTGTAAACAGTGAGGCATGCAGGGCCGGCGCTCCCATTAGGCGACCTAGGCGGTCGCCTAGGGCGCTGCTGTTTTGGGGGCGCCTGCGCCCCCGCCGCCCGTAAAAATTTGGGGGCGGGACCTTCCGCCGCCGCTGTTGGGGGCGGGATTTCGGGGGCGGGACCTTCCGCTGCCTAGGGCGCCAGCAAAGCTGGCGCCGTACTGGAGGCATGGCTTAGACAAGTAAAGACATGCCTGAAGAGAGTGGATGTGTATTGAAGTACATACCCTACATGGTGCTCTACTCGCCCAAACTGTGTCTCCCCAGCTATCATGCTGTTTTAGCACTGTAGTGTCCAGCTGGATCCCCACTGCTGGACCCTTTACCTGGAAAAGACTCAGGCAGTGGCAAAAGGCTCTGGCGGGGCAGGGGGGCTGCTCCCCACTGCTGGAGCCCTTACCGGCCACAGTAACAGACTCCAGCAGTGGGGAAAGGCTCTGCCAGCAGCTGAGGCCTTTCCCCGTCTCAAGGCAAAACTCCAGCAGCTCCCCACTGCAGCAGGGAAAGATTCCAGTAGCTACCCACTGCAGGAGCCTTTCCCTCACTTCAGGGGAAGACTTGAGCGGCGGGGGAAGGCTCAGCCTTACCGTGCTACCTCTCCCTCACCAGAGCCTTTTCTCGCCCCAGTGAATGGCTCCAGCAGCAGGGAGCTGCTGAAGCCTTTTCCCACTGCCTTGCCTCTGCCAGAGCCTTTCACAGCATCGACACTGCTGTCTGTAGCTACATGTACACTACATGCCGCTGAATAGATGCCTATGTAACAATAAACATATCCCATAATCTTACACTATTGTAACCCTTGTTCATCCAGACCATCACCCACCACCTTTGGCTCATTGCTATGCCCCTGCTGGGTTAACAAGTAATTGGATAATAATACAGAATAAAATAAATAGCTTATTGATTCATGTCATTCAACAGTTCGGTCACAGACTCACTACCAAGCTAGGCTGAGTCACATTGCTGGCATAGAGGTAAAAATTCACATCCCATTATTGATCCTATGAACCATCCAGTCCTCGCCACAGATTATTTTGAAACTAATTTATTTTACCTGTTATTTGCTTCCTTCTGTATTGGGTAAAATCTTGGCCCCATTAAATCCATGGGAATTTTGCCATTGATTTCAATGGAGCCAAAATTTAACCCATTATTTATTGGGGCTCATTTGTCATGCTAAATATAGTTATACAATACAAACGGGATTCCAGAAAGCATCAGAAGATTTTCCCTTGTTTAGTAATGGAGACATCACTGATTTTTTTTTTTAACCTTTTCTAATACCTAGCATCCAAAGAGGGTTCCTGGCTGTAAATCGCTAGCAGAGGCAGGGGTCTCCCTGCAGCCCAGACTTAAGTGTTTATCTCTGAGAGACGGGTGGAGCTTAGCATATACCCCTCTGGTTGGCAAGCTTTGGCAGCTTCCTGACTAGCACGCTGACTTTTGTGAATCACAGTCCAGCATCTCTCTCTTCTTGTTCATTCTACAGGGAGCCTAGGCACCTAATTCGGCTTGGTGAATCGTAATGCGCTCCTGTGGTTTTCTAGGCATCTAAAAGTTAGGTGCTGTGACTCTCAGAGTCACAATGCCTAAGTCCTTTTGTGTATCCAGGCCCGAAGTGCTGGGCAGAGCCTGCACTAGGCATAAGATGACTAGGCAATTGCTTAGAGTCCTGAGCAGCTCAAGGGGGTCCCCAATTAATTATTAGTATGTGTTGTGTGTGAAGGCCTCCAAAAATATTGCTGCTTAGGGCCCCCAATGGGCACTGGTGCTGAGCACCTTACTGGGTCAGGCCCCTACTAATATTAATAAGATTTTTTTTTAAAGTTACTCACCTCTCAAAACTTGAACATCTAAAGCATTAAGCTGTATACAAATTGCTTTAAACAACGACATGAATATTATATATTTATATATTTATTATGCTGATTCTAAATTTGCATATGGTAAAAATACTATAATGAGCAATTTTTTAAATATATTTTTACAAATTTAAAATATAACCTGATCAGAAGACAACATGATTGATTAGTTTACAGTTAAAAGTAACATATTTTATGGTGGATCCTTAGAGCATGTTGTGTGAACCTAGGATTCCAGTTCACTGTGAATTTATTACAGATCACATGCTTATGGTTAAACAAATCATGCTGGTAAGGTGTTTTTATTTGTCTCCCTTCACTTAGGTCTTACATTGAATTAGACTGTAGGTTCTTCAGGGCATGGATAGTGAAACAGATTCTTGACTGTATCCAAACTCTGCACAGCAGCAGTGAGGGGGATTGCTGAGACAGCACCATTTACATCTCTTTGAGCCTCACCTACACAGACCCAGCTCAACTTTCAGCTCTGGGGATTAGCTCTAACTTACACATTTGGGGTCCTTATGCCATAGAGGTATCAGGCTTAGTAAAGTGCTATTCTACCACACTCCCTCTCCACCTAGCCACCCCCTTCATCCTCTTCTACAGTGGGAGTGGGTAGGGCAGCTGTTACAGGAGGTGGCTGATCTGCATCTGCCAGGTTTCCATCAGTGGTGAGTTCCCCTGCACAGAGGGGATTCTCCACTGGCCCTGTTTGGCCATTTTAAGTCAATTTGTGGACTTAGCAGACCAGAGAAACCAGCCCACTGTCAATTTATATGGCTGTACAGTACCTAGCACAGGCCTTTGACCCTGATTGGACCCTTTGGATGTTACTGGAATACAGTAAATAACAAGTCCATGAGAAAGCACAGAAAAGAGGGAATCCCATACTGACAGCTATCACCTTGCAGTGGACCAAATCCCACACAGCGGGACACAGTGAGCCACAAGAATTTGAAATGTCAGCTGTATTGTACTAAGAGCAAAATAGGATTTCAAGAAAACTGGGCTTGAGCTACAAAACCACTACACCTAGCGGGGAGTAGCTAATGCACATATGGGTATTCGTAACACATTCTATAATCACACCCATAATGCCTTCATAACCATTAAAAGGTGTGAGCCCAATATCTGTCAGCATTTACTTATAGGATGGGGCAAACCATCATTAATCAGGGTAACAGAAGAAGAGCTGTTAGAGTGGTATATAAAGCCAGTAACAAAAGGGAAAGAGACATGAACTCAGCAAAAACACTGCCTCATGCAAAATATGTGAGCAGCCATCCAGGTTACAGATTGGGAAGAAGTTTTCAAAGCCATCTATGGAGGTCTGGATGCATAATTTTTAATAATTTTAATCCTTTATGCAGCACTGAATATCTCAGCCTAGATGGTAAAAGTTAGGCTTCTAAGTCTTTATCTATGTTCCTAAGTAAGTGACCTGATTTTCAAAAGTGCTGAGCACCCAGCAGTTTTCATTGAAGTGATCAGGATTTTTGAAAATCACATCACTTAATTAGATCCTGAGGTATGGATTTAGGAACCTAACCTTAGGCCCTATTTTTTAAAATCTTGGCCTAAAACAGTGGTCCCCAAACTTTTTAAGTCACACCCCCTTGCCCCTAATATAATCTGTCTGTGCCCCCCTCTGGCAGCTGTGGTTGGGAGCCATGGCCAGGAGCGGGGCCGGGGGCTGAGGCCAGGGGCGGGGCAGAGCTGAAGGGGAGCTGGGGGCAGAGCGGAGCTGGGTGGCACTCCNGGCCCCCCCCCCCCCCCCCCCCCCCCCCCCCCCCAGATCCTCCCTGGATCCTGCCACGCCATCCTGAACATTCCTCTGTTCCCCCCTGCGGGGGAGTGCCCCACAGTTTGGGGACCACTGGCCTTAAAGGACACACAAGGTGGGGTTTTGGAAACACCTAAGTGGCTTAGGAACACAATTCTTACTGAATTTCAATGGGACTTGTATTCCTAAATCACTTAGGTGCTTTTCAACATCCTATACAATATGTCCTTTCTGGCTTTCATTTGTAAAAAGATGTGTGAGTGTCACTAGAACTTATCTAACAATTTTTATTTGATGGATTTCATTATATTTTAAAACTCAATATAGTTGTACTTCTAACTGTTCACACAGTAGCTGGGCCAGTGGCCTGTAGGCTAGACCCCATCCAGTATGGGTTTGAGGACTACCGGCACATCATAGGTTGTAATAGCTGTCCACATGTGAGTCCATATCCCTTTACAGCAATGTCAGACCATGTTTGGCAGGCACACACATAGTGATTCAAAATGTAAGTGTGATACTGTGCACAATAGTCCTGAGGGCAGAGCTATCAGGCAAGAAACTATAGCAGCAGGATTCTAATCCACTGAGGCACCAGTAAATTCAATGATAATCCCAACCCTTTAACACTTGTCCTGTGCTTGGGGCTCAGGGAACACACATTCCTATTGTGTGTGTGGAGATTATTTAAATTAAGAGCCAAGATAAAGATGATCGATATTGAGAAACACTCATATCAGACAAACACATAGGCTTTTGACATAGTTCCACATGTCATTCTTATAAGCAAACTAGGGAAATGTGGTCTAGGCTAAATTACTTTAAGGTGGGTGCACAACTAGTTGAAAGACCATACTCAAAGAGTAGATATCAATGGTGTTCTGTCAGACTGGGAGGGTGTATCTAGTGGAGTCCCGCCAGGATCAGTCCTGGGCCTGGTACTATTCAATATGTTCATTAAGACTTAGATAATGAAGTGTAGAGAATGCTTATAAAATTTGCAGATGATACCAAGCTGGAAGGGGTTGCAGGGACTTTGGAGGTAGGGTGACCAGATGTCCTGATTTTATAGGGACAGTCCCGATTTTGCGGGCTTTTGCTTATATAGGCACCTATTACCCTCCACCCCCTGTCCCAATTTTTTACACTTGCTATCTGGTCACCCTATTTGGAGGACATGATTAGAAATCAAAAGATCTTGACAAATTTTGGAGAATTGGTCAGAATTCAATGCAGACAAGTGCAAAGTACTTACTTAGTAAGGAAAAATCTGATGCACTACTACAAAATGGGGAATTACTGGTTGTAGTATCAGTGAAAAGGATCAGGGGTTATGGTGGACCACAAATTGAATGTGAGTCAACAAGCTGATGCAATTGTGAGAAAGGATAATGTCATTTTGGGCTGTATTAACAGGAGTGTGGTATGTACAGGGGCGGTTCTAGCTTTTTTGCCGCCCCAAGCACGGCAGGCGGGCTGCCTTTGGCGGCGTGCCTGCAGGAGGTCCCCGGTCCCGCGGCTTCGGCGTACCTGCAGCCGAATTGCCGCCGAATCCGCGGGACCGGCGGATCTCCTGCAGGCAAGCCGCCGAAGGCTGCCTGACTGCCACCCTCGCAGGGACCGGCAGAGCGCACCCCATGGCTTGCCGTCCCAGGCACGCGCTTGGAGCGCTGGTGCCTGGAGCCGCCGCTGTGTATGTAACACATAGGAGGTAATTGTCCCACTCTACTTGGCACTGGTAAGGCCTCATCTGGAGTACGGTGTCCAATTCTGAGTGCCACACTTTAGAAAAGATGTGGACAAATTGAAAAGAGTCCAGAGGAAAGCAAAAAAATTGATAAAAGGTTTAGAAAACCTAAACTATGATGAAAAGTTAAAAAAACTGGGCATGTTTGAGAGGGACCTGATAACAGTCTTCAAATACGTTAGGGTTGTTATAAAGACGATTGTGATCATTTGTTCTCCATGTCCACTGAAGGTAGGACAAGATATAATGGGCTCAATCTGCATCAAGGGAGATTTAGGTTAGATATTAGGAAAAACCTTCTAACTATAAAAGGTATTTAAACTCTAGAATAGGCTTCCAAGGGAGGTTGTAGAATCCCCATCAGTTGAGGATTTTAAGAACAGATTGGACAAAAACCTATCATGGATGGTCTATGTTTACTTGATCCTGATCATGGATGGTCTATGTTTACTTGATCCTGCCTCAGCGCAGGGGGCTGGACTTGATGACTTCTCAAGGTCCCTTCTAGCCCTACATTTCTATGATTCGATGTCAATAGTAATACAAAAGTAACATTGCATCTGGTAGGAAAGGGTGGGTCTGAAATGGCTCCTGAACAGGAGGAGGGGACAGACTGAGATCACAGAGGTGCGTTCCAGGGAGGGGAGTGAGGACAGAGAAACAGGGTGTCAGATAAAGGAATAAAATGAAATAAAATAAAACTGCATGTTCAATAGGACAAATGTTAAACACTGGATCAGAAAAAAAAAAGATGACTAATAGGATCTTCTCTGTGAGAGCTTATAAGGGAAATTTTTTTTTTTTAAATTTCTGAGGGCAAAACAACAGTGCAATGAAATAATAGAAATGTCATCCTTTCTCTCCACCCAAAATGTACTCCTGTAGCATTAACAGAAACTTATTTCACATCTCTTATTGTTCATTTAAGGCTCAGTGCTAAACTTAGTACCAGCATAGATAATGCATATGACTGTTAGCCCCATTGAACTCAATAGGAATACTCAGGGTTGTAAGTGTTACACTTCATATTATTCATTTGCTGGACCGGACACCCTGCCACCGCCTGTAAAGTTTAAAATGGAAATTAGCCTTAAGAATCAATATGTGATGCAGTTTGTCATAAAACTGAGGGCAAATTAGGCCTGAATTATACCACCAAACAAATCAAAACTGTACCTGAAAGGCTCTGTATTAATAAACCTGATACTGGTTGAATTTGGTCTGCTATCACATTGTTCATCCAAGCCATCTGCTTGGGTGTTCTACCTCTTCCCCTACCCTTTGTCTGTCTTGCCTTTTTCATTTGTAAGCTCTTCAGGGCAAGAACAACCCTCTATCCTGTGTTTGTACAGTGCCTAGCACAATGGGGCTCCGTTCTTGGTTGGCTCTTAGGCACTACCATAATAAAACGATATTATTAGATTCCCCTCAAGACAGAAGAAAACACAAAGAGCTAGTTGAGTTACAAAGCACATGGTATAACCCTGTGCTAAATATAATCTTCCTTCCAGAATAACTATACAAAATACACATTAGCCATTACAAAATAATAAACTGTAAACTGACTAAAACCTGATAATCATACGAACACTGTCCAGAAATTCTGCTGAAATATCTCTTGATAATTATTTCAACAAGAAGGCAATCAGAAGAGCTAAACATGCTATGGTTTGTTTACTCCATAAGAATTAATTTGCTGTCCATTAGCTACTAGATTTTGTCTACACACACAATTATAATTTTGCTTACCTATCAATTTATTTCCTTCAAAACAGCAAAACTACTAATCCTTAATCATGGATTAAGTGACTGGAAGCAGCTCACAGAAGGACTTGCTCACCAACCTTCCAATAAAAATGATTGACTCGCAAATTGTAGATTTGGAACCACAAGATTAACTAAGGAAGTCAAATAAAAATATTTGACTTCTTAACTTAATAAAATAGAATTACTTATAAAGTGGCTCCATCTGTTACTTTAGTTGATCTTTAGGGGTTGGTCTGTCTGGTGGACATGTTATTCTGGAGAATGGAAAGTTTTGATTACTGTTATTTCCTTTTCTCCCAATATCCAGAAGTCTTTACTTTCACACTATTAGTAGGAAAAAGTTATTTGAATATTGAAAATAAATAATAATAATAATTAATTGGAGAAGGCATAGGCACTGCCTGGAATATCCCATGTGCATCATGACAGAACATACTTTTTAATTTCCTATTATTTTTATAATTAGCAAGTTTCTATTCTTCATCAGCCTCAATTCTGTTCTCCATTACATCATTTAAAATCTGAAAAGTTGTCTGTTGAATTTACACTGGTGTAACTGAGAACAGAACCCGGCTTTGTGGCCTAAAATCCTGGAAAAAAATCAACTGATATCTTTTAAAATAATATCCTCCCATAGCAAAGGCAAAATTTGAGCCACCTAGCTGTTGTGAATTTAGATGACTCTTTCCTCTACAAAAAGAGAGAATAGTGAATATATACGGTCTTTTAATTTTTAGGACTACTTTAGCATGTAGGGTACACCAAAGCTGTTCCTGTTTTGCAGAAAGTATTTGGATAAAAGGCAGCTAAGAAAATCTCATGAAATTAATGAAATATTCATGTTTACCCAAACATTCAATTAGAAGATAACTTGAGGACCACCGTATCTTTGTGGAAAATACTGCTTTAATTTTCAGATGAAAAGGCAGAATTGAAAACTCATGTACTCAGAGTAATGATCATTAGGAAGCCACAGTTACATATAGGGAATAGGGTGAAAATTTCAATCATGGTTCAAAAAGGAGGAACCCATAACAACTTTTCAATGTAAAAAATATGCTTCTTAATATGGCTTATAGAGTCTCAAAGTATGGATGTTGCAGTAGCAAATTTAACTCCATTAGGGATAACACACTATTCAAAGGAACGACGTGTATTTTTAGTCACAATCTAGAAGACAGCCTAGCAGAAGATTGTCTTTTGGTTGCTAGATATTACTTTGTCTCAATACCTCTCTGGGGAATGCTCACTTTCGTTAATCAAAATGACAAGTGTAACTTGGAAGGATCTGGGCGATGGAGGTTCCTGTGACTTGGGTTCTGAGTGGAGAGAGAGAATGTGATGATGAAGCTGTCATCTTCACTGGATCTGGAAATAAGGGTCTCCATGCACAATATGAGATGATTAGTATAATCTAAGACCTCTTTCTCCAAATCTATTGAATGGCTCCTAGGAGAAGAGGGAAAAGAAGGACACGTAAAATAGGTGTTTCTCCTACTGTGCCATAGCTCCATGTACCTTTTGTTTTTGAAAGAAGAAACAAAAAGGGATACTGAATTGTCATTTGACACAAAATGATCATTTTCAAAAATGAACATAAGAGTGATAATCCAAATAAGGAGCTCTATCTGCATCCTGATCTGAGTGAACCAGCCTTCTGACTGAGAGATCCCTTTATCAATCCAGTTCAATAGACACTTTGTGACCATCTGAAACAAAAGTTGTCACCATGCCATTGACATAAATGAAAAGAGTTGATGAACTAAGTCCAGTTTCAAGTAGATGGGTGGCCACCTCAAAAACCTTAGCCATGAAAATAGGTGTAATTGGCACCCTCGCTGTCTATTGTGTCAGTAAATCCAGAAGCTGAATAAGCATGAACATTTCTAAACTCTAGAGAAGATCTCTCTAGGTCAGGGAGGAAGCTTGCTCGGTGGTTAACCATGTTGTACCTGTTCTATGGATAACTGGAGGTCTGCAGTTTCCAAGGTTATCAGTCCTGCATTCTTCACAAGCACTACATTTTCTAAAACTAAGTATTTAAAGAGAAAGAAACCATGCTGTGTGAACTGCACTCAAAAGTATTTCTCTGTCCATAAGAAAAGATTCTAAAAAATAGACATTTATATGGGTAATGAAGTGTCACTGTTACATTAGATATGATATAAATATTTTATATGCCTGTAGAGGGGCTCGGCTGAGGCGCGTCCCTCAGCGGGGCTGTGGGGTATCCCACCGCCTCGCAATCGCTCGCTATGGGCCCACCCTGGGTCGGGGTGGGCCAGTAAACCCACAGTCAGGGGCTCAGTGTAAGCCCAGACCCTAGGTCAGGTCAGGGCAGCACACCAACCGTCTGGAGCTCAGGCCCTTAGGCAGGGGCTGAGCCAACAGTTCAATATAAGCCCAGGCCCTAGGTCAGGGCGGGGCAGCAAACAAACAGTCTGGAGCTCAGGCCCTTAAGCAGGGGCTGAGCCAATAGTTCAATATAAGCCCTGGCCCTAGGTCAGGGCAGGGCAGTAAACAAGCAGTCTGGAGCTCAGGCTTCTGAGCTTCTGGGGCGAGGGGGAGACTGCCACCCGTGAGTGGGTGGCAGTGGATTGGGTGGGCCTGCGTCCCAGCCCGGGGCCCTAACAGCGGCAGAAGACTTGCTGCTGCGTCAGTGGGGATCCTGACCGCAACACACTGACATTGGCTCTGGCCCTGCTGTGGCCAGGCCAGGGTCGGCTGTGCCCGGGCTACTTCCGGACTCCCCCTCGTACTGTACTTAGCTCAGGGCGGTGTCCTCTGAGGTTTCCAGGACCATCAGTTCCTCAGGGTAGCGGGCGAGAGGCAGGCCCGGCGGCTCCTCGGGGTAGCGGGCGAGAAGCAGGCCCGGCGTTCCCCAACCCAGAGCTAGGCCACAGGCATCTGGCCTCTCCGGCGACTGGCCTTCCACTGAGGTCTGCGGCGGGGCTTTTCTACTTCCTGTCCTGCGCCGTGACCTCTGGGGAGCGGGCGCAGGATCCGCTGGATCCGCCCACGTTGGTGCTAGGGGAGGCGCATCCCTCAGCAGGGCTGTGGGGTATCCCACCGCCTCGCTACAATGCCTATAACTTTTATATTTCAGTGCATAAGAAACTTCCTCTATGGTAGGTATTGTATAATTATGCCTTCCTTTAAAGCATCTGATATTAGCAACTGTTAGTCTTTTCTGGTATGTCAATACCTATGTTCCCTATCACCCTTCTTGTCAGAACATGAATCTGTGGGGATATTATCTGAACATGTTTTCTAATAGACTTTTTTATAACTCCCAGAGTTAGTCTGGCTGCTCTCAACACTAAGAGGTTTATGCTTCTTTTGCATCTATCATGCTTTTAAAAAAAATAGAACTCCCCAGCCTGAGGATTTCTATACATAGACCGGGGAGTGCAATTATTCTGTCCTTCTACCATCCAGTCATGAGAATAAATTACTTATGCTGGAACTTGGTCAAGTATCCTGCATGTTGCTTTGAAAAGGGGACCTGTGAAAAATCAGACATATTTGCAGTTGTCTCACATGTAGTCCAAGCCAGGATAGTGATAGATCATGCATCATGGGCACCTCTCTTTTCAGTAAACTGGTGGTCTAAACACTGGGGGAAACGTTGGCAGGTTCATTAAAGATACTCTCCTTCCTGGGACTGTATTCACTAATTGCATCTTCCTGCCCCTTTGAAATGTAGAGGTCAAGGACTGTGTATAGAAGAGGCATAAGCACAATACTGAAGGGCCAAACTTTATTTGTTTTTGCCATGTCAACTTTTCTAATGTGTCTTTTCCTCATTGCTCAGCATCATCAGGAGGAAATGGCAGTGAGCCTGATGGAAAACACCAGTGGGCTACAGCCAGGATATATTCACGCTTTAATCTCCTTTTTGTAAATCTTATAATGCTACTTTCATGCAAAAATAACAGTTATGTAGAATGTACATAGCCTAACCACATAGACAAAAGACTGTGTGTCTTATCTATACACTTACCTAGTAAAGAATTCTGCTAATAACTAATCGCTGTAACTCAGTGTATTGGCATCATTACTGGATACAAGATGTTATTATCACAATAAGACCTTAGTACCTGATCTGTGCTGTGCACAATTATGTTGATCACAATTGACTTTTGTGCCCAAACACACAATTCATTCCCCTGCCATACTTTATTGCCTAATGGTACCAACGTTTCTGACCTACTCTGATCTTCTTCACACAAAAAGAAGAAAAGGTAAACTGCATTTCCCCCACGCAGACTCATGAAAGTGGCTAACATTTAATTAATATATGGACCAAATGGTGCTGTCAGTATCAATAAAACAAGACATCTTGAATTAATAAATCCAGAGCTAAATGTAACATCAGTTATTTTCTCTGTGCTTAATTCTAGGAAGAACAGAACTGCTAGCGCAGAATGTGGGTAGTAATTCGTTTTCCTGAGAATTGTTTCTGTGCTGACCCAAGGAGAGAACAAGTCAATGTAAATATGAAAAGCGAGGGGCTTGATTTAAAACCACTGCTCAGTAGTTTTGTTTTTCCAAAAAATATGAAGCTTGACTTTTGTAGCCAAAGTGACAATCACATGACACCAGTAAACTCGATTCCCCCTCTCACACCTCCAGATAAAGACCGCATAATTTGGTAAATTTGGTGTAACTTTATCCTCCCCCCTACACATACACCTCGAGGAGCCCGAGACAAGCTGAACTCCTGGTTTGGGGAATGGAGCCAAAGCGGAGGCGGCAGGATAATAAATCGCTTCCTATATTTGTTTGCTTGTTGTTTAACAAGTACGGGTCCGAGAGGAGTCCCCTTCAGGGTGCAACGGCGGAAGGGGTAGGAGAACCACCCGGTCTCGATGCGCTGAGTCTCCGGGAGGGACGCAAAGGCAGAAACAAATCCAGGGGCTGCCGAGAGCCTGGAAACGACGGCGAAGTGATAAAGAAGAGAAGCTCCCCTGGAGCAGCCCCCGGCCCCTGTTCTGTAAGAGGCTCCCGTGCTGCCGCGGCTCACCCCCGGCCCCAGCAGCTCTCCCTACCCAGCGCTGTGCTTTCCGCTGCCCCAGCCCATCATCCGACCTCCGGCGCCCTGCCTGCGGGTGTGTAAGGGAGAGGGACAGCAGCTCACGGGGTAAACTCAGGCTCTTAGCCTCGGGAGACCTGCAGCACTTAAAGGCTAACAAGGCACCCGAGGACCTGAAAGTGAATGGGAATCGCTTAGGTAGAAACTTTAAGGACAAGGTGGGGAAAGTTCTGCAGCTCACACAGGCAGCAACATCCAATCCCGGGCACCGGGCCACGCGCTCTGCTCCAGTCAAAACATCCGCGCGCTGCTCCTGCTCCTGCCTGCACGGAAAGTTTGCAGCTTTCGCGCTGCGGTGGCTGCCACGGGAGCCGCGCAGCAGCGACAAGGACACCAGGGCAGAGGGGGGAGGAAGCGGGGAAGCAGATTTCTGGAAGCTCCGCTCTCTGCTTCTGTGTTTCTACAAGGCTGAGGCCAGCTCCTGGGCGCGGCAGATCTCAGAGGAGCCAGGATGACGGTCAGCTTGGCTCCTGCTGGCTCTAGAGCCATCAACACGTCCCGCTCCCGCAGATAGAAGGGCAGAGTCGAAACACTGATCCCCACGGAGCACGACAAAACACGCGTGATTGCCCTCGGGGGAGCTGGGGAGACGCGCCCTTCCTCCCGGCCTAGGTCTGACAAGTACCGCAGCTGCTGAGGACAAGTTTCCTCTGCCAGGCCAGGGATGGGGAGAGAGGCTGAGCGGTTAGTGACTGAAACCCGTCCCCCGCCTGCTGGGATCGGGGGTGCGGAGGGGGGGGGGGAAGGGACGCTGCTCTTACCTACGTGCCTGGAGCTGGTGAAGAGCCGGGGCACCTGCCCCGCTGCTCGCTCCCTGGAGGCGGAGGAGGAGGAAGTCACCCGGGGGTCTTGGTCCACAGCTGCGGAGTAGAGGGCGCTGCCGCTGTAGCGCCTGGAGATCACCCTGTCCCCCCTTGGCGGGTGATGGGGCTGGTGGCTCTGGCTGTCCCCGATAGCTTGCAAGAGGAGATCGAGCAGAGTCCTCCTGTCCCCTCCTGGCGCCTCCAGGTCCCTGCTGCTGCCCTCGACCCCCGGCGGCGCACGGGCTGAAGTGAGCAGCAGGAAGAAGATGGCAGGCAGAGCGTGACATCTCTTTGCCCCTCGCATCTCTCTGGCTCCTGGGAGAAGAGAGAGCAGAGCACGGTTAGCTCCTGGCCATGCCCGCACCCAGCCCTCTCCTCATGCTGGGGCCGGCTCCTGTCCCACTGGGTGGGGAAAGCGAGCGAAGCCAATGGGGGCTGACTGAGGCCGCCTGCAGGGCGCTGGGGACGAAGAGCGCTGCTGGGACCAGACTGGCTGGAGCGCAGCGGAGGCGCGTGTTGCTGGGCGCGCAGGGGAGCCGGGTGGGCGCAAGGGCGCTGGGCTCAGCACACCCCTCTCCTCTCCCGCGCCTACAGTGCGCGCTGCCGAGCTGGGGACCTTGCTAGTGCCAGCCCCGCTGCGCTGGGGTGAGGGGCGGCGGGGGAGAAGGAGGGCTCTCCGGATTGCCTGGCCCCGCCACACTTCCCCGCCCACCGCTGCAGTTTCATCTCAGATCCCTTTAGGACACATTTATAGACACGGATTAGGACAAGGGTATTAACCAAGCAGCACATATTACAATCCAGGGCTTTATTGGGGGATTTGCCTGGCTTTCTTCTCCCACTGTGATCACTCCTGAAGCTTTAGTCATTCAGCGGAATCACAACCAGTTTTAACTTTCAGCGGGACCCAAATAACCGAGATAGAGACTTTTTTTTTGTTAATGGGGAAGGAAGGAGAAATCTTCCCAGGATTTTTAAACCATAGAACTAGAAATCCCCACACTACTCTGGCATTGCCCTAGATTCTCATGCTGATAAACATTATATAAAATACACTCTCGCTGTCTCTCCACTTAGAATGACAATTTCCCCCAGGATCTTGTTAGGGGCTTGCCTTTCATCTCTGTGAATCTACTGGGCACATTCATTGATCGAACTCCTGGCTTTCGGGGAGGGGGAGGGGCTTAGTGATTTTGCTAGGTGACTGGTCAGAGAATTTAGGCGCTTTATTTTTCGATGTAGCCCGTGTTCTGATACGAATACATTTTAAAAGTCCAAACCTTTAGTATGCTTTACCATATCAGTGTGAGAGCTCAAAGCCCTCCTACATCCACGCGAGCACATTACACACGTGGAGATACTACAGCCAAGATACTTCCATAAGTATTTTAGGAAAACGGAGGCTGGGGTGTTTCATTATTTTGGATCGGAGACAAATATGAAAGGCGGTTTAAAAGGCAAACACAATAATGACGGGCTGAGACTCCTAGCAGAGAACTTAATACATCTAAGAAAGCTATTCTAAATATAGCAAACAATTAGGATTGCGAAGGGGGGGAATAATTCAGTTATTTACAAACCGATTTATGTTTGCAACGCTTGCAACTCCCTTTTACCAAAAGAGCTAAAAAGATCTCGCAGCAAGCGAACTGCCCCAAAAATGGTTCGAGGTTTCCAACCCTCCGCCGGCAGCTATTGCATATGACTAGCTCTAGGAATGAATTAGGAACGGATTTAGCCTTTCATTCATTGATGCGGCGAGCGGATCCTGATTATTCTAAGTGGTGACACTACCCCTGGAATAATTAAAGAAATCGCTAAACCCCAGCCACCATATCTTGACTACAAAGAGAATTGCAGCAGCCTGGCAAAATCTCTCTCTCTCTAAACAGAGGACAAGAGGGAGCGCTTACCTTGAAGTAGAGTCAAATTTTGCTCAACTCTGGTATTTCTAAGTTGCTAAGAGACTTTCCTTCCTCTTCCTCCCAGTGAAGACTTACTTCTTTGGTTAGAGAGTGAATGGGGAGCGATCGGTTCTAAACCCAAAACAGCAGGATGCGCCTTGAGCAGCCATTCGCCTGTCTTATATAGTTCACTATCGGCGTATTCATTTGAGTACTATCGACTGTAGGTGGGTGGCAGTCAATGAAGACATCTTTGGTAATCATTCTTCGGCTCAGCGAAAGTGTTTCTGACAAACTTCCTCCTCCTTTTTCGTCCCCCGGTGGATAGCAATTGAAAGCCATCAACTGAATGGCTCGGATCTATTTGTGAAATTAGATTTCTCTGTAGATTAGGAAATGCTTGCTAATAAACCTACACGTACAAAAGAGGAGAATACTTTTGAACGTAGTGGAATTCCCTTGTACAGCTATTAATACATTGGGAGAAAGTAACATGAATTTCTCTCATATTGTTGAATGGAGAGGAAACAGAAGCCATCAGAAAGGAACAGTGTGTATAAATTGCACACACCCAGGTTTGTCATGGCTGAAAGTGGTTATATTTTGAGGGCAGGTAGGGAGAGAGAGTTTTTAAATGAACCAATAAAGTAAAGCACATTAAAAGTTAATACTTTTCTTTAAAAGATAATTTCAGAACATGGGAGACAAAAAATAAAATGGCAAAATAGTTACCACTGCCTTAGCAAAATCATTAATTCCAGAATGTATGTAAATTTGCCTTGAAGATTCATAAAGATGGAAAGGAAGCTTTGAAATCATTGGAAATTGGATCTCTGCACTGGAAGAACAGTCAGGCACAGAAGGTACTGCAGTAAATTGAAAAGCAGCACATTTAAAAATGATATGAGGAAATACTTCTTCACAACAACACAGAATTAGCCCATGAAGCCCTTTGCCACAAGTCACCTGAGGCCAAAATTTAACAGGATTAAAAAAAGAATTGGACATGTATATGGAGTAACCAAAGTTGTAAGAGTAAGGGTTTTTTTTAAGCAAGAGTTTTGGAGGAGATATAAATCTTCATGCTTAGACATATCAGCCAAACTTTAACTAATAGGGGAGCTAGGAAGAAACTTTCCCTTGGTCAGATTATCCCATAATTGGCTATCTCAGGGTTGTTTGTATCATCCTTAGAAGTATTGGGGACTGGTCCTTGTCAGACAGCATGCTGTGCTACATGGAGTGACCTGGTATGGCAATCACTATGATCCTAAAGTAATCTTTCCAATCTCAGGTCTCAAAACCATAGTAACGAGCAGGCATTTTGCAAGCTTCCCTAGTCAGCTCTGCAAATGCAGCTGAATCTTGATCGGTAACATCTTGGGGATCCTGATCTGGACGCCTGAGCATCCCTTGAGCAAAAACTAGTATTCATGCCATCCAAATTCTGTGGTGGTTCTGGGAAGGGGATGTCTGCTAGGAATTAGTATAAAAACAGCAAATTTGGTTGTAGGTAGCTGTAACCTATTCCTTGACACATATGGTCAATAATCTATATACTGCAAAGCTCTGTATCACACTTTCATTTGATTTGATTGCCATTCATTGAATACCTTGTGGACCACCCAACTTCTTCCTTTCTCTTTTATTCCTGCTACCAGTTCTTTCTCTCTTTCCAATGACCTGCACCCTAACTTTTTTGGATTAACAATATACTGGTATTCCCACCTAAAAAACAATAAAGACTTTCAATTAAATAAATAAATATAAAAAGAACAACCCAGGTTGCCAAAGGTGAAAGCCCAATGCACTATCCCATCTTTTACATTTTTTTAAATGTATCCCTCCTCTGTTTTCAAGAGAGTAAACAAGAAACCAAGGGAGTAAAAGAGTAAGCATAACAGACAGTAGGGCTGATCTAGCTTTCATTAAAGTCACTGCAAAGATTCTCATTGACTGCAATGGGAGTTGGATCAAGCCCTAATGGCAAGAATTAATTAGGGCAACATGCTTCCTGAATCTCTACTTTTAAGTAGCTTTTCCTATTTTGTTAAAAAAGTACCCAAGAACCTCAGAGACTATGATTTTTTATGTTTTTTTAAGATTTATTTTCTATTATTGCGCAAAGCCTTACCTCTGCTTATGTTGTTTGGGAATGTGCATTCTTCAGAAAGTATTTCAAAGAAGGAGACAAGGGCAGCAACTAGGGGGAGAAGACTGCTTTACTAATCCCAGGCAATTTTGATAGGTTGAAAACCTATTCTCAGGCCAGGACTGCAGCAGGGCTATCTAGCAGTGGCCATGAAGAGCCCCCACATCAGTATTCTTGGAAAGAATCCCAGTGTGATTTTTATAGCAAAAGTACTTGGAAGACAGCAAAGAGAGTAATTCTTAATTCTAAAGGATTTAGAGTTGACACAGCCCCTTATTTAGGACATATGTAAAGAACATGACCACAATAGCCATAAATTGTGGCTTAGTTACTGCATTGATTAGTGGTACTTTCTTTTTCTTCGCTGACATCCCTCAGTGACAAGTGTGTGGTTAGCTGGGCTAAAATTAAAGTCATACCGACAAAATCATTTGGGCTCAGTGAGACACTCTTTTGAATTTTCACCTTATCCTCAGTCAACATAGCTCAATTGCAAGTGGGTGACCTGCTTGCAAGTGTTGCTTTAGTGATGAGGTTTCTAGGTACTAAAATACACAAACTACCCAAGTTTACCCTCAAATTATCCATATAACTGAAAGCAGATAAAATGAAGATTCAAAGGATAGGTGCCTGACTGAGTCAAAGTGAATCTGTTAGCATGTCTTTCATGTCAACCCGGCTACACAAGAAAACCCAGAAGGTGAAATCCTGCTCCTATTGAAGTCAATTGGAATTTTAACTTATAATCATCAGTTTTATGTTACTCAGTACATTTGCAGGTGGTTGAGGTGGGTGCCCCAGCCTGTTCCAGAAGCATCCATGGTAAAAGCCATCATCAGGGAAGTGACTGAGAATGTTTCCCCCTTTCCACACATTCAAGGGGTCTAGCCACCAAATGACCACTCACCGGACTTGAGGCAGGACTGTGTTCATGAGCCATCTGGATGTGGAGGCCAAAGTTGTAAGGACCACAGGTGAAGTTTGGCAAGGTGCACACCGACATGTAGCCTAAGAGCTCCAGACACATAGGGACTGTCATAGTCTATTTCATCTGTGAATTGTTTATGACAGACTGAAGAGATCATAACCTTTCTGTTGGCAGGTAACCACTTGCTGCTCTGGAGCTGACTAAAGCTCCTATTAACTCTACTGTGTGTGATGGTATGAGAGACAATTTACTGAAGTTCACAAGGAATCCTAGTTGAGAGAACAGAGAAAGGACACAATTTAAGGTTGTCTCAAGCTCCTGCAGGGACCTGCTGCTGATCAGCCAGTATGGGTAAATGTGGATTTCCTGTTTTCATAAATGTGTTGCCACTACTTCCAGGCACTTGGTGAACACTCTTGGTGCCATGGAGAATCAGAAGGGCAGAATCCTGTATTAATAATAGGCCCCACTGTGAATCTTAGATACCTCTTGTGGACCAGGTGGATGGTGATATGGAAGTAAACATCCTGCGAATGAAGAGCTACACACCAGTCTTGAACTTGGAGAGACCCTCAGTAGGTCCCCGGTAGCATACCTTGTGCATATGTAAGGTTTGCTAGTTGTTGGCTAGACAAATGCGAGTCTTGACTAATCAGTGGCAGCTGGGTCCTATAGGAGAAGTCTGTATGTCTCTTCATGTTGCTGATTGCAGACCTTAGAGGAGAAGGTTCTTTGTTCAATGATGGGGAGAACGTATTTCTAAACAGACAGCACCTGTGTTTAAAGTGCTCCCAGTATCAGAGTCAGTAGTGATGTTGGTAGATTTTTCAGCACCAATGAAGGATCTTGTTCAGTCTCAGTCTCATGCCCCAATGGGATCGATGCAGAGAGGAACATTGTCAGAGTCTGTTGCATTAATGTCATGCAAAGTTTGTAGGATTTCTCTCCAGAGGCTTTGCTGTGACTGTCCTCATGGGAGGACACTGAGCTCTTTCTTGAACTTCTGCCTTGGTGCTTGGAGCAACTCCTTTCGGTGCTCTACTTTGACGCTGGAGGTGTTGCTGTAGGCTTCAACGTTTAAGCTGACTTTAGTGCCAGTGCCAATATCTATACCAGATCTTTCCTCAGTGCTGTCTTCTCCATGGTGGTCTTAGATGTCACTCCCCTGCTTGATAGTATGCTTGACAATGCTGGCTTGTCCACCAGTAGGATTCTGAAGCTTGTTTCCACAGGGTCCGATGAGATCTGCCTGGACTGTTCCAGAGGGTGGAGTCTCTGCCTCTCATATCAAGACTGGATAAGAATACCAAGCATCAGCTCAGAAGGTGATTGTCCCAGGCAAAAGAGAAATCTACTCTGCCTGCCATTTAGTAGAATTAGTCTATCACAGGATGGACAGAATTGGAAGCCTGCAGGTTTGAGTCTGCCATTCTGAAGAGCCCTGTATGGGTTGGGAGGTGGGAGGAATGGTCTGACTAGAAAAGTTTGGTCCAGATGGTTGGAATCAGATCATGGTGAGGGAAACAGGAGATCAGAAGTGGTTCTGAAGATTTTGAAGATTAGCCTGAGCTAAGAACTACTGGATCAGACAGTCTCCAGATTCTGTCTCATGGCCATGGGCAGTAAGAGGGAACTGAGAGAAGGTTGTGGCCACCCCACCCGTTGTCCTTTATACAGGAGCATGAGGAGTCACAGGGCCTATGAACAGTCATGACAGACACTGCTATTAACAACCCCCCCAAAAAACTACAGTCTCACACACGAGGCACATGCTCATCTACACACTGACACATACTTGAAGAATAACATAACTGGCTGTGGCCAAAAGGGCTGAAGTTATCTTTGGAAGTATAAACAATACAAGTTGGAGTACAAAGGTAATAGTACCGCTTCATTTGGCACTGGTTTGACCACTACTGGAATACTGTGTCCAGTTCTGATGTCCACAATTCAAGAAGGATTTTAATAAATTGAAGAGGGGTTAGAGAAGACACACAAGAATGTTTAAAGGATTAGAAAACATGCCTTATAGTGAAAGAGTCAAGGAGCTCAATCTATTTAGTTTATCAAAGAGAAGGTTATGAGGTGACCTGATCACAATCTATAAGTATCTACAAAGGAACAGAAATGTGATAATAGAGTGCTCTTCAGTCTAGCAGACAAAGTATAACAAGACCCAATTACTGAAGATGAAGCTAGAAAAATGTAGACTAGAAATACAATGCAAATTTTTAACAGGGAGGATAATTAACCATTGTAACAGTTTACCAAGTCTGTTGTGGTTTCTCCAGCACTGGAAATCTATAAATCAAGACTGGATGTCTTCCGCTAAAAGATGTGATTCAATTCAAACAGGAATTAATTCAAGGAAGTTCTATGGCCTTTGTTATACTGGAGGTCAGATTAGATTATCACAATGATCCCTTTTGGTTCTATAATGCATGACACTATGAAATGTGGATGTTCTTATTATCCATATAAATTAAGAACATAAGAATGGCCGTTCTGGGTCAGACCAAAGGTCCATCTAGCCCAGTATCCTGTCTACCAACAGTAGCCAATGCCAGGTGCCCCAGAGGGAGTGAACCCAACAGGTAATGATCAAGTGATCTCTCTCCTGCCATCCATCTCCACCCTCTGACAAACAGAGGCTAGGGACACCATTGCTTACCCATCCTGGCTAATAGCCATTAATGGACTTAACCTCCATGAATTTATCCAGTTCTCTTTTAAACGCTGTTATAGTCCTAGCCTTCACAACCTCCTCAGGCAAGGCGTTCCACAAGTTGACTGTGCGCTGTGTGAAGAAGAACTTCCTTTTATTTGTTTTAACCCTGCTGCCCATTAACTTCCTTTTATTTGTTTTAAACCTGCTGCCCATTAAATTTTCATATCCTTTTTGGAATCACATAATCTCTTGGCCCTAAGTGTATTTTATTTTGAAGAGTTTCAGAGGCAAATTATGCATTATTTAGTAGTGTGGGTTTTTCTTTAAAAAATTTGTATTTCACTTTCAATTAATTTCCCCTTTACATGTATTATGATATTGGGTGCATCGATACACCTATCTTCAAAAGCTTAAATATAATGAAAACACTAATTCTTCCTAGTTTTGTTAACTTTCTGGCCCTTTTCCCTCTTTTCCCACCCTCTGCTTCCTGCCTTCTGTCATGATAACCTCTGCAATGGTCTCTCTGCCTCTCCTCCAGGTGCCCCTATTTCCTCCTTTAAGTCCTTCCTGCCATTGCTCAGTCCTCCCTTACCCATCCCTTCCATCCATCCATGTATCCACCCACACACAGAAAAATCTCTCATCCCTTATATTTCCTTTTAATTTAGAAACACACACACACACACACACACACACACACTACAGTTGCAAGATCAAACACTGGGAAATTCCAAGAGTTAAGGCTTCAATGTTGTACATCCCATATATTTTAATAACAGACAGCAATATTTTAAGATGTATATTTAACATGAGAAAATGCTGAACATGTGCAATCTATCAGTCATATCATGCTCTTCACTGTGGCATCTGAGTTGTGCCCAAGTTATTGTTGGGGAAACCTTAACATTTTTAATTCCCTAACTTTTAATGGTCCTGCAACTGTAATGTTACACTATCATTTTTGTTAGTTCCATGAGTATTTTTAAGGGGAGAAAAGAAGAAAAATTGTAAGAGAAAATCAGGAAGTGATCACTGTGAATGAGTTATAAGCTCTTCTGTTGTAGGCTTTTTCTCAGTTTAACTGAAATGGAGGTTAATTTATGCTGAGTTGTACATTTCTCATTCCACACCTGTTCATCTCCTTTCACTACAGGTATTTGCCATGTACAAGAATTAACAGGTGCATATCTAATTGGGGCCCAATAAAACCCTTGGGATGCACACTTGAAGAGTACCATCCACATGGAATAATGGGTCATGCAACTATCTCTGCACCAACGTCTTCCTTTTTCTGGTACCTCATGGAGAGCTCTACACTGAAAACATAGACCTGCACATGGGGAGAAGACTGGCCAGGTGCATAGAATCATAGAATCATAGAACTTGAGATCAGAAGGGACCATTATGATCATATAAAGGGCAGAGTGGAACTGAAAAGAATGTAGTCATCCCCCCTCAAGCCTGAGGGAATCAATACAAAATATAACATGAGGCCAGACTGTACTGCATTTGGGTGGAGTCTGGTTGTGAATTCCTTTTTAAGAGGGTTCTGTGGGCAGCTAAGGTCTCCAAAGGAGCTACACAGACCCGGAGTGAAAGAGACCCCAAACCCTGCATAGACACACCAGGCCTTCCCCATGAATAGTCCCAGCCTTCTCTTGGTTCCCCAAGATCAAATCAGTATCTTAGATGTCTGTATATTAATGCGAGAAGTATGGGGAATAAGCAGGAAGAACGTGAAATACTAGCAAATAAACACAACTATGACATAGTTGGCATTACAGAGACCTGGTGGGATAATATGCATCACTGGAATATTGATATAGAAGGATACAGCTTGCTCAGGCAGGGGAAAAAGGAAGGAGGTTTTGCCTTATATATTAAAAATGTATACACTTGGACTGAGGTTGAGATGGAAATAGGAGACAGACTTGTTGAAAGTCTCTGGGTAAGGATAAAAGAGTAAAAAACAAGGGTGATGTCATGGTAGGGGTCTACTACAGACTACCTAGCCAGGAAGAAGAGGTGGATGAGACTTTTTTTAAACAACTAATAAAATCATCCAAAGCACAGGATTTGGTGGTGGTGGGGGACTTCAACTACTCAGACATCTGTTGGGAAAATAACACAGCAAGGCACAGATTATCCAACAAGTTCTTGGAATATATTGGAGACAATTTTTTATTTCAGAAGGTGAAGAAAGCTACTAAGGGAGAGGCTGTTCTAGATTTGATTTTGACAAATAGGGAGGAACTGTTTGAGAATTTGAAAGTGGAAGGCATCTTGGGTGAAAGTGATCATGAAATGATAGAGTTCATGATTCTAAGGAATGGTAGGAGGGACAACAGCAAAATAAAGACAATGGATTTCAAGAAGGCAGACTTTAGCAAACTCAGGGAGTTAGTAGGTAAGATCCCATGGGAAGCAAGTCTAAGGGGAAAAACAACTGAAGACAGTTGGCACTCCTTCAGAGAGACATTATTAAGGGCACAAGAGCAAACTATCCCACTGCGTAGGAAAGATAGGAAGTATGGGAAGAGACCACCTTGGCTTAACCAGGAGATCTTCAATGATCTAAAAATCAAAAAAGAATCCTACAAAAAGTGGAAACTAGGTCAAATTACAAAGGATGAATATTGTATAAACAACTAACACAATTATGTAGGGACAAAATTAGAAAGGCCAAGTCACAAAATGAGATGAAACTAGCTAGAGAAATAAAGGGTAACAAGAAAACATTCTACAAATACATGAGAAGCAAGAGGAAGACCAAGAACAGGGTAGGCTCGTTACTCAATGGGGGGAAGGCGATGGGGGGAAGGGGGAATAATAACAGAAAATGTGGAAATGGCAGAAGTGCTTAGGGAAAGAACAAGTTAAAAATTACGTAGACAAATTAGATGTCTTCAAGTCACCAGGGCCTGATGAAATGCATCCTAGAATATTCAAGGAGCTGACTGAGGAGATATCATTAGCGATTATCTTTGAAAAATCATGGAAGACTGGAGAGATCCTAGAAGACTGGAAAAGGGCAAATATAGTGCCAATTTATGTAAAGAGAAATAAGGACAACCCAGGGAATTACAGACTGGTCAGCTTAACTTCTGTATCCAGAAAGATAATGGAGCAAATAATTAAGCAATCAATTTGCAAACATATAGACCAGTGGTTCTCAAAGCCGGTCCGCCGCTTGTTCAGGGAAAGACCCTGGCGGGCCGGGCTGCTTTGTTTACCTGTCGCGTCCGCAGGTTCGGCCGCTCGCGGCTCCCACTAGCCGCGGTTCGCCGCTCCAGGCCAATGGGGGCTGCAGGAAGTGGCGCAGGCCGAGGGATGTGCTGGCCGCCCTTCCCACAGCCCCCATTGGCCTGGAGCGGCGAACCACAGCCAGTGGGAGCCGCGATTGGCTGAACCTGCGGACGCGGCAGGTAAACAAACTGGCCCACACCCTGCCAGGGGCTTTCCCTGAACAAGTGACAGCATAGATTTGTCAAAAACAAATCATGTCAAACCAACCTGATAGGTTTCTTTGACAGGGTAACAAGCCCTTGTGGATGGGGGGAAGTGGTAGATGTGGTAGATCTTAACTTTAGTAAAGCTTTTGATACTGTCTCGCGTGACCTTCTGATAAACAAACTGGGGAAATGCAACCTAGATGGAGCTACTATAAGGTGGGTGCAAAACTGGTTGGAAAACCGTTCCCAGAGAGTAGTTGTCAGTGGTTCACAGTCATGCTGGAAGGACATAACGAGTGGGGTCCCGCAGGGATCAGTTCTGGGTCCGGTTCTGTTCAATATCTTCGTCAATTATTTAGATAATGGCATAGAGAGTACACTTATAAAGTTTGCGGACGATACCAAGCTGGGAGGGTTGCAAGTGTTTTGGAGGATAGGATTAAAATGCAAAATGATCTGGTCAAACTGGAGAAATGGTCTGAAGTAAATAGGATGAAATTCAATAAGGACAAATGCAAAGTACTCCACTTAAGAAGGAACAATCAGTCGCACACATACAAAATGGGAAATGACTGCCTAGGAAGGAGTACTGTGGAAAGGGATATGGGAGTCATAGTGGACCACAAACTAAATATGAGTCAACAGAGTAACGTTGTTGCAAGAAAAGCAAACATCATTCTGGGATGTATTAGCAGGAGCGTTGTAAGCAAGACATGAGAAGTAACTGGAGTATTGTGTCCAGTTCTGGGCACCACATTTCAGGAAGGATGTGGACAATTTGAAGAGAATCCAGAGAAGAGTGACAAAAATGATTAAAGATCTAGAAAACATGACCTATGAGGGAAGATTGAAAAAATTTGGTTTGTTTAGTCTGGAAAAGAGAAGACTGAACATGATAACAGTTTTCAAGTACATAAAAGGTTGTTATAAGGAGGAGGGAGAAAAATTGTTTTTCTTAGCCTCTGAGGATAGGACAAGAAACAATGGGCTTAAATTGCAGCAAGGGAGGTTTAGGTTGGACATTAGGAAAAACTTCCTAACTGTCAGGGTGGTTAAGCACTGGAATAAATTGCCTAGGGAGGTTGTGGAATCTCCATAATTGGAGATTTTTAAGAGCAGGTTAGACAAACACCTGTCAGGGATGGTCTATATAATACTTAGTCCTGCCTTGAGTGCCGGGGACTGGACTAAATGACCTCTCGAGGTCCCTTCCAGTCCTATGATTCTATAGTCCAGAGAGTCAATAACTGCTGCTCAAGGGCATCTTTGCAGAATTTTCCTCCCTACAGATTACTTCCCAGGGGTATTTCCATTGGAGGGAGTGTTTCAGGCTTAGCTGTGTACTTTTATGCTATGGGTTGTGGATGAAGGTTTCAGAAAGCATCAATAAGCATGGTGATTTGTTACCTGCAATTTAATACAGTGAAGTAATTTGAGGGGAGAGCCGTGCTGATAAGATCACTGTGCTGAGAATGTGTTTGAAGTGCTGGGCTGTGAGACAATGTTTCATGTGAACCTTCAGAAGCATTTCTAATCACAACTGGGACTCATGACCACAGGCACTGACGTTCAGTTTTTCCTAGGGGTCCTCCATCCCCACTCTGCCCTGAGGCCCTGCCCCACTGAGCACCCACTATTTTTTTTCCATGGGTGCTCCAGCCCTGGAGCACCCACAGAGGCAGTGCCTATGCTCATGACTGCCCTTGCTTTTCCTTTCTTCCTTAAAATGCAGTTCCTAAGCACACCTGAGTAAGCCTGGCTGGCAAGAGGAGTAACCAGAAATCTCTAAAAATGGCTGCTTTGCATGTCAGGCCCCATCCTCCTCTTGCTGAAGTCAATGGTAAAATTCCTACTGACTGGATGGAAGGAGGACTGGTCCCATTATTGCACTCACAGGCTGCATTTAAAACACCAATGCCCTTTCTATGCCTCTCCTGCATCATGACCAGGTAGCCTCCTCAACAATGCTCTTTTCATCATGGACAGGGAAATTTGCTCACATTGCTGAGCAAAGTGCACATTTCTGTGCACTATTTGGAAGTCACTCTGCACCCGTTCTAATGCCAAGCACACAGCAATGTCACGTCAACCTTAAACCCAGATTGGAGCCACAGCATTCTAGGAGAGCTGTAAAAGATAGAAGGGTTGGCCATAGATCAGAAAGTAATGTGCACATACATTATGACCCTGCTTTTTTAACTCTCTTAGTTTGACTAACATGCATTCTTTGATTACAGTGCTTGATTATTTACTATTGATAATTGTACAGACCAGCAGCTTTACTCAGAGCTTTAAGAAACAGGGGGCAAAACTGTAACAGTGCCCCCCACCGCAACTAAAAGGAGAGAGATTCCATGAGCCACTGAGGCTGCTTTAGAAGTGCTATAAGAACCAGTGAAAAATCCATTACCAAAGCTCATGGGTCTGGGATAACTAGATGTTCTCATCCCAGACAAATGAATTTATCTATTTCAAGAGAAAAAAATAAGAGTAGGGCTAGCCTTTGACAGGGTCAAGCAAAGAACATTTATTAAGAGCCTCAGATTGCCTGCACCATATGGCCTTTTATTAAATCTAACTTGATCGGGTTTAACTAATTTGAGCCTAAGCCTTTCAAGACAATTGGAGAGTAATTTAACTTAAAAAATTTAACCGAGTGAGATAAGATTATCGTAGTGTCCTCTTCAGTCTTTCTGTAAAGCACAAAAGTAATAATTGCATCATATGGATATGTCTACACTTCAAGCTGGGCATGTCATTCCCAGCTTGAGGAGACATACCTGTGCTAGCTCTGATGGAACTAGCATGCTAAAAATAGACTGTAGCTACAGCAGCATGAAAAACAGGAAGGGTTAGCTGCCCACAATACAGCCCTGACTGGAACCCTATGTATGGGCTAGGGAAGTTAGCTCCTCCCACCACTGTGGCTGCATTCTAATTTTAGTGTGCTGTCTCAATCAGTGGAATTTACACTCCTGGCTTGAAGTGTAGGCATTCCCTAAGTGCCAGATGGCCAACCTCAAGGATTCCATCAAAACCTTCATAAGGATTTTATTTTAAACATAAAATAAAATTTTGATTATTCAATGTGTTAGAATTTTGAGGGTTGATAATCAATTAATGGAACACAAACTTTGAATTATTTCTGTAAAAGATAGCGAGAGAAAGAAGAGTACAGAAGTCACTGGTACCACCAACACAATACCTCCACCACTCATTTTTAAATTGTCTCCTCAAAATGTACTTCAAGAGACCTTTAAACCTTGTTCCCTTGATTGCCTGCTGTCTGGCTTATTAACTGGCCTTTTAGCCAGCTGAGCAGCTGGGGAACTGTGGAGCTGACTGGGAAACCAGGCAGCCCAGCAAACTGAAAAGTTCCATCTAAATTCTGCCAAAACAGATTTTTGGGGGATTTTCATTCCCACAAAAAATGACAAGTTTTTGACTTCCTGATTCAGGACAAAACATTTCTCAAAAACAAAAAAAAATTCACAGGAAGGAAAATTCTTTTTCCAGCTAGCTCTAACAAACACACATCATTTCCTGCTCTGAAGAGCTTTCAGTATAAGCAGGAAATACAGCCAAAAAGTGGGAAGGTAAACAGAGGCACAGAGAGATTTTATGATTTACCCAAAGTTACAGAGAAAAATAAGGTCTCTTGATCCCCACTCCAGTGCTCTATCCACTTGGCCATGCCACCTCCCTTATCTTAAACAAACAAGCAAACTAAAATCTCTGAAGCCTGTTGTCTCTCTAATTACTGTTCCATTACCTCAATTATCCAGACTCCTTATTTTGATAGATTCTGTTTTCACTCTTAGATTTCCTCTCTTCAGTAGAGTTGTTTGGGAATTTGTTAATAAATTATTATTGGGGGGGGGGGGTCAGGAAATGCCAATTTGTGAAAACCAGAACTTTTTGCAGAAATGTATAATTTTTAACACAACGTTCACTGGGAAGGCTTTTCAGGTCCAGGACTGAATTTCTGGTCAAAATGGAGAGAGAACGTTTAACTCCTCCCCACCAACAAACGCCTTTATTAGGACATTCAGCTGGGATGTGAGCAATCTAGGTTCAGGTCCCTGCTCTGAACCAGGCAGAGCAGGGAGATAAACCTCAGTCTCCGACAGCTCAGGTGAGCACCCTAACATTGGGCTATTGGCTATTCTAGGGGAGTGGTGTCTTTCTCTTGTGTGATTTTTACACACACACACAAATTCAAAAGGTCTGTTTTATTCTGAAGTGGAATAAAAACAAATTTTGAAACCTCAAATTTTTTCTTCTTTTCTGGCCAGCCCTACTCTTCAGCTCTGAAACATGGTAGAGTGACTCATGAGAAAACTCCCCTACTTCAGTCAGCCAATTTTTTTCCTATTCATGACAAGAAAGCAAAATAATGAACATACTCAGAGAGTAGAAAATCTCCTCAGTTTAAGGTTCAGTTCTGGTCTATGACTCCTGGCTGTGGAACCTGAAAACACTCTTTCCACTCTGTTTCCCAAGCACTCTTACCTGACACCTGTGCAAGGGAAGGGAGGAGCTGAGCTCAAGTTACCCACCTGTCACCAGGGAAAAGATAGCATCCTGAGTCCTGTCATAGCCTCCAAGCTGATGTTTGCTCCCCTTCATCACATAAAAACCACTCTTACTAATTAACATCACCAATGCCCACCTCCTAATGAATTTCAACAACTTCTCTGTCCTAACTCTTCTTCCCTTTCTGTGACCCTTGAGAAGTTAGTTAGTCCTTTCTCCTTCACTGTCTCCTTGCCTTGGGTTTCCAAAATTTACTACTCTCCTGGTTATCTTCTTACCTTTCTGACTGCACCTTCATTGTCTCTTTCAGAGACTTCACAGCTTCTTCCATCTGCCTTTCTGTGCTAGTCCCTCAGAACTCTCTCCTAGGTCCTCTTCTGATCTCACTTAAACAAGTATTTATGTCTCACTGGAATGCTTAAAGATAAGCATGAGCTTAAGTAATTTGCTGAATCAGGGCCTGTAAGAAGGCAGGCTTTCCAGCAATCTGATGGGCAATGAATTTATGCCTTATGATTTCCTATGAAGACATATTTCATGCAGACATTAGCAACATTTCAGCTGATTGTTTCATGTGTTAGGTTACTAAAGAACTTGTAAAGTGCATAATTAAGATTTTTTCAAGTAAACAGAAAGGGACCAATGAGAAAATATTGTTGACTTTTTTGGAATAATTTCTAAAACATTATTTATTATATCTCACTGGATTAAAGAACATTTTCTGAAACAAGGAATGAGCCCAAACTAAACTAAGCAATATCACATTTCTTCTTATACTGTTAGTGAAATGCTTCTTTTTTTTAACACCACCAAATCTAATGTTTCAAGTATAGAAATAATATAATAGGGACCTTCAGAATAAATACAGGTTTCAGAGTGGTGGCCGTGTTAGTCTGTATCAGCAAAAAGAACAAGGAGTACTTGTGGCACCTTGTTAGTCTCTAAGGTGCCACAAGTACTCCTAGAATAAATACAGTTATTAATGCCAAAATTATCTATTTAACATTAGCAGAACACAAAACCTACCATTCTAAAGGTTTTTCTAATAATAAATAAAGCAATAATCCTTTTGGATAAAAAGGCTACAATTTCATTACAATATTCTTTTACAACAATAGAAACAGTTTTAACCTTGACAGACATTATGCAAATAATTGCTCACCAATGGGAGTAAGGAGTTCACTATCTAGCCCATAATAAGAGGACACCAAACCAGGTGCTGTACAAAACCAAATGATTCTACACCACTCTCAGCCTCCTACATGCTCATATACACACAATGATCCATTCATTTTTCTAGGGTGACATCTCAGTGGACATGGTATGGATCCCATCCTGCAAACCTTATTTAAGCAAGTAGCCCTTAACAACACAAATATTCCCTTTGATTTCAGTGGATCTATTCTCCCAGAATCCTTATTTAACCACTGCATCAGCATGCTCCAGTGCTGGAAGCTTAGAGGTAAAATCCTGGCCCCATTGAAGTCAATAGCAAAACTCTCTTGATTTCAGTAGGGCAAGGTTTTCATCCTAGGTCCTGATTTCCATGTGACAGGGTCATAAATACCTAGCCCTGTTCCACAGCCAGTGTACATTAACAGTCAAGGAGTCTTGAAAAAAAATAAAAGATATGAAAAATATATATATATCTGATATGCCCAAAATATGAGGAAATAGTAACATCAGATGAGCTTTATATAGTTTTTAAGATCTGCTTTTGTGCTCCAACAAAATTAAATATTTAATAATTTTCCATATGGCCTCATGTATGTAGCTCCTAAATTGTCTCAGTAACCCTTATTTTTCTAGTCCTTTCCATTTCCTGCTTCATTATCATTTTAGAATAGCAAGATCATAATTAAGGTTGCACCAGAATTTTCTGTTTTACTGGGTCTGTACCTCAGTGTCTCATCTTTTTAACCCTGTTTTGTAAACATGCCATGGGGAATTTGAAGCAAATTTCAGCCACTAATTAGTATGTATGGAATGATCTCCAATGTCTATTTTGTATTTGTGTCATGTTGGGGGTGGTTGTTAGTTTGTTTTGGAAATTTAGAACACAGAAAATCCTCATTTTTTTCCATGCCATACTCATTTGTTGTCCCATGCTGCTGCCCAAGAAATAACATTGTGACATTAGAGCTAGAATAAGCCTGTCCCTCCAGTTCATATGCATACTTTGGGAAAGTTACTATTGCCCTGGTTGTCAAGGCAACAAATGCCTTGAGTAAGTGATTTACCTCAGAAGATTATAGCATTTATTACAAAGAAGAGTCACAGGAGAAGCTATGCTCCTTTAGGTTTGTACTGGGGTAAATTACACTGGTTCTTTCCCAAGAGTAATTGTTTGTTACTTTCGTCAAAAAGGGTTACTTGAAGATAAGATACAATATTACAACTCCTTTTCAAGTACATTGTTTATCTGCTTCTTACAAGTTGGGGGCTATGGCTTTCTGAATATGTGCCTTTTTTCAAAAGCAGGACATTGTAGATATAAGCCCCTACTCATTTTCTATTATACAATTTAAAAACAAAATAATTTAGAAGTTGCAGTGAAACACATCTATTATTTTTTCCAATACCGTGAAACTAGTGTTTTTCAAATACTTTTTGTTAACATTATAACTTTCCCCCAAACTACATGGAGAGATATTAAATTCATAGTGACTTGTTTATATGAAATGTCGGCATTCTGTGAACAATACTGCTGCAACATAATGAACAATGTCATATGAAGGATCATTACTTTTGTACAACATCATTTTATGACATTTATATTAGTTTTTCTTTCTATGAAAGAACTAAGGAAGTTCACAAATAAAAAGCTTCATTTAACTTTAGTTAAGGACAGGTTTCAGAGTAGCAGCTGTGTTAGTCTGTATCAGCAAAATGAACAGGAGTACTTGTGGCACCTTAGAGACTAACAAATTTATTTGAGCATAAGCTTTCGTGGGCTACAGCCCACTTCTTCGGATGCATAGAATGGAACATACAGTAAGAAGATATTTATACATACAGAGAACATGAAAAGGTGGAAGTAGCCATACCAACTGTAAGAGGCTAATTAATTAAGAGAAGCTATTAACAGCAGAGGAGAAAAACTTTTGAAGTGATAATCAAGATGGCCCATTCCGGACAGTTGACACGAAAGTGTGAGGCTACTTCAACATGGGGAAATAGATTCAATTAGTGTAATGACCGAGCCATTCCCAGTCTCTGTTCAAACCTAAGTTAATGGTATCTAGTTTGCATATTAATTCAAGTTCAGCAGCTTCTCGTTGGAGTCTGTTTTTGAAGCTTTTCTGTTGCAAAATTGCCACCTTAACGTCTGTCACTGAGTGATTAGAGAGGTTGAAGTGTTCTCCTACTGGTTTTTGAATGTTATGATTCCTGATGTCAGATTTGTGTCCGTTTATTCTTTTGCGAAGAGACTGTCCGGTTTGGCCAATGTACATGGCAGAGGGGCATTGCTGGCACATGATGGCATATATCACATTGGTAGATGTGCAGGTGAACGAGCCCCTGATGGCATGGCTGATGTGATTAGGTCCTGTGATGGTGTCACTTGAATAGATATGTGGACAGAGTTGGCAGCGGGGTTTGTTGCAAGGGTAGGTTCCTGGGTTAGTGTTTTTGTTGTATGGTGTGTGGTTGCTGGTGAGTATTTGCTTCAGGTTGGGGGGCTGTCTGTAAGCGAGGACAGGTCTGTCTCCCAAGATCTGTGAGAGTGAGGGATCATCTTTCAGGATAGGTTGTAGATCTTTGATGATGCGCTGGAGAGGTTTTAGTTGGGGGCTAAAGGTGACGGCTAGTGGCGTTCTGTTATTTTCTTTGTTGGGCCTGTCCTGTAGTAGGTGACTTCTGGGTACTCTTCTGGCTCTGTCAATCTGTTTTTTCACTTCAGCAGGTGGGTATTGTAGTTTTAAGAATGCTTGATAGAGCTCTTGTAGGTGTTTGTCTCTGTCTGAGGGATTGGAGCAAATGCGGTTGTATCTTAGAGCTTGGCTGTAGACAATGGATCGTGTGGTGTGTCCTGGATGGAAGCTGGAGGCATGTAGGTAAGTATAGCGGTCAGTAGGTTTCCGGTATAGGGTGGTGTTTATGTGACCATCGCTTATTAGCACAGTAGTGTCTAGGAAATGGACCGCTTGTGTGGACTGGTCTAGGCTGAGGTTGATGGTGGGATGGAAATTGTTGAAATCATGGTGGAATTCCTCAAGGGCTTCTTTTCCATGGGTCCAGATGATGAAGATATCATCAATGTAGCGCAAATAGAGTAGGGGCGTTAGGGGACGAGAGCTAAGGAAGCGTTGTTCTAAGTCAGCCATAAAAATGTTGGCATACTGGGGGCCATGCGGGTACCCATAGCAGTGCCACTGACTTGAAGGTATATATTGTCCCCAAATGTGAAATAGTTGTGGGTGAGGACAAAATCACAAAGTTCAGCCACCAGGTTTGCTGTGGCATTATCGGGGATACTGTTCCTGATAGCTTGTAGTCCATGATTATCACTTCAAAAGTTTTTCTCCCCTGCTGTTAATAGCTTCTCTTAATTAATTAGCCTCTTACAGTTGGTATGGCTACTTCCACCTTCTCATGTTCTCTGTATGTATAAATATCTTCTTACTGTATGTTCCATTCTATGCATCCGAAGAAGTGGGATGTAGCCCACGAAAGCTTATGCTCAAATAAATTTGTTAGTCTCTAAGGTGCCACAAGTACTCCTGTTCATTTTAGTTAAGGATGCTCTCATCAATAAACTAAACCATAAAATGTTAGGAGATACAGAGTTATGATACACCTTTTAATTACCAACACCCTAGAGCAGTGGTTCTCAACCAGAGGTACGTGTATGTGGGTATGCAGAGGTCTTCCAAGTAAATCAACTCATCTAGGTATTCCCTAGTTTTACAACAGGCTACATAAAAAGCACTAGCGAAGTCAGTACAACTAAAATTTCATACAGACACTGACTTGTTTATGCTGCTCTGTATACTATACACTAAAGTGTAAGTACAATATTTATATTCCTATTGATTTATTTTATAATTATATGGTAAAAATGAGAAAGTAAGCAATTTTTCAGTAATTGTGTGCTGTGACACTTGTATTTTTATGTCTGATTTTGTAAGCAAGTAGTTTTTAAGTGAGGTGAAACTTGGGATATGCAAAACAAATCAGACCCTTGAAAGGGGTACAGTAGTCTGGAAAGGTTGAGAACCACTGCTCTAGAGAGCTGGATACTATGACTGCCTCTACCATTGAGGTCCTGTGTGGTGCCAAGCAAGTAGTTGACACCAATTTTTTTCCCAGATAGTCACTTCTGCATGTAATTAAAGGCTGTATCATAATGCATATGCACAAGCGGACTGAATTTAGGTTGCATGGGCAACATTCATTCTAGCATTTTCTAACTTGTTAGTACTCAACTTTGCAACCTTTTAATTCTTTTTAATCACTAATTTTGTATTTTCTAATTTTTTATGGTTCAGTTTATCGAGTAGAGCAACCTTAACTAAAATTAAATGAAATTTTGGGTTTGTGAATATATATATTTTTAACTCATGTGGTTGAGAAGAAGACCTCAATTACAATTGGTTCAAATCTTCAAGTTTTCTTCACAACCATGAGGATTACAGAGATACTGTTTTGTTTGTTTATTTTGAGTGAAAATTGAGATTCTGGGATATTCATTTGACTCTATAGTCTGTTTTTACATAACTTTTATATCTACCATCTTTTGCTGGTGAATCTAGATTACATTATGATGAACTTTAGAAATGACTGTTATTTCAAGTCCCACTCTGTAGTCTATGTCTGAGATATTGTGGGTGAAATTTGAAGCCTGTGCAATATACTTATTAAGTTAGTGGGATATGCAAAAATCTCTGAAAAGGTATGGTTTACAAAGAGAGCATTCTTACATAATCTTTTATTGCAAAAATTGCACAGAAAATTCATTTTTCTCTTCAAGAATTCTTATGCTACGCAGAGGGTGCCCCCCTCCTCCCAAAAAAAGACTGCTTATGTGAACAGGGATGGCCCGGGAATCCGCCATGGAGATCTCCAAGAAACTTTCATGGAGCTACTCTGCAATCCTTTTCAAAAGGTTTGCCTTATTTCTTCCACCACTCCAGTATTAACTCTGATGACATCATTGCAATACACAGCATAGCAGCCTAAGGACCAGGTCTGTACCCAGATGCTTGCAGCATCTGCTCCCTTGCCATCTCTGTTACCCTCAGGAGACTATCACATAGGGTCACCTAGGGGAGACGGAGGAAGTTTTCATTACAAGACTCATACCGCAAACAATAGAGTATGTAATCCCCCACCCATGGTGATTTCTGGATCCCTCAACCATGATTTCACTAACATGTTTGGATGGCAGGGATCAACACTGACCTCAGAATCTATAAGCCCAGGACAACTGCAAGCAGCGTTAAGGGAAGGGCAGTGGGGCTTCTTATGTTCTCTCCTGGTCGCACACACACACACCTTCCCCCAGAACTGCGTCAGACAAAGACCACAATTTTGGAGGCAAACCTTGGTCCCTGGTCTCTATGCAACATCCATGTTGCTAGGGGGAAGGGGCATTGTTCACTTGTGCTCCCGATGCAGGTTTCCCACAAGTTGCATCACAAGACATGTCACCCATGCCACTAGGCCATATTCACCATGGCTGGAACAGCAAACCAGTTTGTTAAATAGCTAGGGATTCTGATTGTGTTCTGGCTTGCACTTGAGAGTAATAAGGGGAGTGTTTTTTAAATAGCAACTTTGTACCAGACCCAAGGTATGCTCTGACAATGGTTGCCTTGTGCTTTGAATGCCTTACAGTGGAAAGCTTGGCCTTCAGCACATCCTCCACACCGGCGGAGAGGCTACACCAGATTAGAAGACAAAAAGAGAGAACTTGTGATGACATGTTCAACGAGATAACAAATGCCTCAGGGACAGCTGATATGGAGCTCAGAGCCTGGAGGACATGAAGAGCAGAAAACCATCCCAGGAGCATGAGCATGCCATGCAGGATGAGATGCTATGGATTATGAAGGACCAATCAGACATGTTGAGGCATCTGGTTGCACGTCAAGAAAAACAGCTTGAAGCTAGGCTCCTTCTGCAACCCCGCACAACGGCCTGAAAACATCAACCTGTTCCCAATCCCCCTCTCCCAAACATTCCATACGGCGGGATGGGGAAGGTGCAGCATCTCTTCCATTCAACACCAGGCAACACCAGGCTAATTAATTAAGAACAAAAGGCAGCCATTTGAAGAACTTTGATGGGCAAGACTTCAGTGCTTTCACAGACAAGCTGACTTGGTTTCTCCCCTCCGAGTTTTATCACACCATTTGCCCAAGGTTAAATTATTTTCCTGTTCTTTCAGTCTCTTTATGTTTGTGCAATAAAAGTCAATGTTTTAAGAATGAAATACTCTTTATTTATTCCAAGCATGTGGGTTTGGAGCGGTGAAGGGGAGGTACGGGAAACTGATCAACGGAGGGGATGATATGGGAAGGCACAATGCAGATAAGTGGAGCATGTTGCTGTGGCTCGTTACTGAAATGGGTTTTCAAAGCCTCCCAGAGATGCAGAGCTCCTTGCTGGGCTCTTCTTATTGTCCTGGTGTCCGGCCCTCAAAATTAGCTGCCAGGTGATCTGCCACAACCCTGCACCTCGCCGGAAACTTTTCTTCCTTTGTTTCACAGATATTTTGGAACACACAGCAGGCAGCAATAACAATGGGGATATTGCTTTCACTGTGGTCTAACCTAGTAAGCTAACTGTGCCAGTGACCATTTAAACATCCAAAGGCACATTCCTCTACCATTCTGCACTTGCTCAGCCTATTGTTGAACCACTCCTTACTGCTGTCCATGTGGCCGGTGTATGGCTTCATGAGCCATGGGAGAAGGGGCAGGCTGGGTGTCCCAGGATCACGATTGGCATTTCAAGATCATCAGTGGTTAGTTTGCAATCTGGAAAGAAAGTCCCTGATTGCAGCTTTCTGAACAGACCTGTGTTCCTAAAGATGCGCACGTCATGCACCTTTCCTGATCATCCCAAATTGATGTCAATGAAATGTCCCCTGTGATCTATCGGCACTTGCAACACCATTGAGAAGTATCTCTTTCAGTTTATGTTCTCCTTGGCAAGGTGGTCTGGTGCTAAGATAGGGATATGTGTTCCATCTATCGTCCCACTGCACTTAGGGAACCCCATTGCGGCAAAACCATCCACTATGTCCTGCACGTTGCCCAGAGTCACTACCCATCTTAGCAGAAGTCGATTAATGGCCCTTCACACTTGGATCACAACAGTTCCCACAGTGGATTTACCAACTCCGAATTGCCCACTGACGGTAGCAGTCTGGCATTGCAGGCTTCTACAGAGCGATCACCACTCGCTTCTCCTCTGTCAGAGCAGGTCTCAATTTAGTGTTGCTGCACTTCAGAGCTGGGAAAAGCTCTGCACAAAGTTCCTGGAAAGTGGCCTTCCACATTCGAAAGTTCTGCAGCCACTGCTCGTCATCCCATAGCTGCATAACAATGCAATCCCACCAGTCAGTGCTTGTTTCCCAGGATCAGAAATGGCGCTCAACCATGTTCAATTGCTGAACGACTGCCAGCAGCAACCGGGAATTTTTTCATTCTATGGCTTGCAGTAGGGCTGCTTGAATGACATTGCAATGTTCCATGCTCCTGTCTTGACTCTGGAAATACTGTGGGATAAGGCGCAAGGTGTTTGTAATGCTCTCAACAAGAGTGCACTGCTGAGTGGAGTCCATGCTTCTTAGACTATGGCATACACACGACTAAGCCAGGTTTTTGAAAAAAGGCACAAAAAAACATGAGTTGTTTGCCACTGATACCAGGGAAGGGAGGAAGGAAACTGCCATGCTCCCATGCCTCCTTGTGACAATGTTTTTGTCCCATAAGGCATTGCAAGCCCATCCCAAAACCCCTTGCAGCTAGTTGCACTGTGGGATAGCTACCCATGGTGCACTGCTCTGTGCACTGATGCAAGCGCTGCTAGTGAGGATGCAATCCACTGACACAATGAGTGTGGTGTGGACATGCCCAACTGACTTAATTACTGTGGTGTCTGGCTGTTGACTTAAATTAAGTGAACTTAACTTTGTAGTGTAGTCATGTCCTTAGAAGAGATGTTCTGCTTTTAAGAAAATTGAGTGGGGTCTTATACAACATGTGCCATAAAAAAATTAAATGTTAGAACAGAAAAAACATTGAGATAATATAAAGGAAAGAAGTTTATCAAGAAAAAATATATACTGCACATATAGAAAATAAATAATTGTGATACCAAGTGGAGTGACAGTATATATAATCATCCTTGTTATAACAATATAACATGACAATTCTTAGGTAAATGCAGTAGCTTCTAGTACATTGGTGGGAAGGTAATGTTCATCTGTGTATCTCGCCTACCAATAGATGGCAGCAATCACTCATTTTCTTGAAGACATAACATTGTTGCACTGAACAATAGTCAGGTACACTCAAATGGACCACTGCACATACACATCTTTCTACTCCCTAAGTTTTTCAATCTGTATTTTGACAGAACATTTCCATGGTTTCATGTGTGCAGGTGTCAGGCCACCCAACCCTCTCAGATGACTAGAGCCTATTTTGATGCTATGCCCTACAGCATTGTTGTCTCCAGTTTGGTTTTTGATGGCTTGGAGTTTTCATCACTGAACTATTTATTCCTTCAGTAGCTTAGTGGATCAGTATAATTTCTTTTTGTCCATTGCCATTGAATAAGTGGCTCCGATGAATCTCATCCCTTTTCATTGTTCTCTTCTTTCTTCCCTTTGTGGCTACCTTAGGTTCAATGACCAGCCGCAGGAGTTGAAGTTAGGAAGAAGACTGGAGTACGGCTGGACAGTGACTTATTTTGAGGCCAAACACAGACTCTGTTTGGAGAGTCTGGGTCTGGGTTGATGGCCAGATAAAATTTGGGGGACAAGAATGTGGAATTCCCTGGTGGAACTACTCTGTGCTGTTGTTAGCCTGGTGTCTCTATGACAGATTCAGCATTTTCTTGTTTTGTTTTTCCCTTTCATTCTTTGATAAGAGGATCAAGCAGAATAGAAGTAGGATAGCCTTACTATGCTATCAATGTCATAAGAACATAAGAACACCCATACTGGGTCAGACCAAAGGTCCATCTAGCCCAGTATCCTGTCTTCCGACAGTGGCCAATGGCAGATGCCCCAGAGGGAATGAACAGAACAGGTAATCATCAAGTGATCCATTCCCTGTCACCCATTCCCAACTCCTGATGTCAGATCAGGAGGAGAGAGACAAACAGCAAGTTGGCCCTGGCTGGGTTCCAGGCAGTCTCTCTCAGAACCAGATGGTGCTTGGTGGACTCAAGCACACCACCTACAGTGTGGACACTGTTTTTTTCCCCCCACTCTCTACCTTCAGTTCCCTCAACCACACCCCACGTCTTCAGGAGTCATTGAGTGGTTAGTCACCCAGAAACTAAGGGCTGGTCTACACTACCGCAGTAAGTTGACCTAAGTTTTGGTACTATGTGAATAATGTAACTGAAGTCGACATAGCTTAGGTCGACTTACCACGGTGTTTACACTGCACGATGTCAATGGGAGACGCTCTCCCACCGACTTACCTTACTCTTCTTGGGGAGCTAGAGTACCAGAGTCGACCAGAGAGTGCTCTGCCATCGACTTAGCGGGTCTTCACCAGACCCGCTAAATAGACACCACTGCATCGATCGCAGCAGTGTCGATCTACTGGTAAGTATAGACATGACCTAAGAAGCAGCAAAGAAGGAGCCACTTTCCCCAGTTCCATACAAGGATATTCTAGAATTACAAGAAGTGCCTGCCCCCAAAACTGGAGCACTGGGAGTGGGGAAACATGTCTGTACTCACTGCCAGCTGAATCTTTGCTTAGCCAGTTATGGAGACACACCATAATTTCTAGTGCAATTGACCCTATTTGGGTTATCAGCAGAGTTTGAACCTAGGGCCTTTTGCACTAGAAGCATGAACCTCCTCTAATGGGCAGCTGCAGCAAACTCATTATCCTGTTCTAGCCAAAAGAGGGGTTGAAAAACTCACATCTAGAGTCACTGAGTCACTGACCAAGGCCAGAAAGGACTACTAGATCATCTCGTCTGACCTCCTGTATATCACAGTCCACCAGAACCACTCAGCACCAGCACACACAAGTCAACAACCAAAATTATACCAAAGTATTACAGTACATAAGAGACTAGAATTTTATGTGCCACCAGGAGAGAATAGGCGGGACTGAGGTGCACCAGTGCCCAAGGCCCCCACAGTGGCAGGGAAATGATTAAGTGAGATATTCTCAGCTAATCCTGTCAAGTGACCCACATCCACATGCTGCAGAGGAAGGTGGAAAAAAAACCACAAGGTCACTGCCAATCTTAGCTGGGAGAAAATCCCTTCCCAACCCCACATATGGCAATCCATTAGACTGCAAGCCTGTGAGCAAGGACCAGCGAGCCAAGCACCTGAGAAAAAGAATACTCACTGCCTCCTCAGAGCACTGGTCCATCCCATCTCATCTCCAGCTATGGCCATCCCTGATGCTTCAGAGGAAGGAGATAAAAACAACAACAAAACCCACAGAATAGATTTTTTGGTGCAGGGGAATACCTTCCTGACACCTGCAGTTGTCCAGCTGAAGCCATGAAGACTGGAAGTAAGCCCCAGGGCTGCTGAGCCCTATCCCCACCATCACAAGCAACCCCACCATACATTCATTTTCATAAATTTGTCCAGCTCTCTCTTAAAACTAATCAAGTTGCTTTGCCCCTACAACTCCCATTTGGAGGCTGTTCCAGAACCTCACTCTTCTGATGGTTAGAATCCTTCTTCTAATTTCAGCCTTGAATTTGTTCAATGGCCAGTTTATACCCATTTGTTCTTGTGTCAACATGGTCTTTTAGTTTAAATAGCTCTTCACATTCCCTGGTGTTTATCCCTACACCTCCCAGTGTATTTATAGAGAGCAATTATATCCCCTCTCAGCCTTCTTTTTGTTAAGCTAAACAAGCCAAGCTCTTCCAGTCTCATCTCATAAGATAGGCCCTCCATTCCCCTAATCATCCTAGTAACTATTTGCTGCACCAGTTCCAGTTTGAATTAATCTTCTTGAACATGAGTGACCAGAATTCTAAACAGTATTCCAAATGATGTCTTACCAATGGCTTGTACAATGGTAATACTTCTCTGGAAATACCTTGCCTGATAAATCCCAGGATTGCATTTGCCTTTTTCATAGCTACCTCACACTGATGGCTCATAGATCTTCTGATCACCCTGCACACCCAGGTATCACTCCTCTTTTGTTGCTTCCAACTGATGAGACCGCAGCTTGTAGCAGCAATTCTTATTATTAGACTCTAAGCGCATGATCTTGGCATTTGTACTGTTGAAATTCATCCCATTTCTGTCACTCCAGTCTTCAAGGTCACCTAGATCTTACGGTATCATATTCTGATCCTCTTCTGTATTGATGGTGCCTCCCAATTTTGTACCATCAACAAATTTCATTAGTGCACTCGTACTTCTTGTGACAAGGTCATTAATAAAAAATATTGGATAAGATTAGTCCCAAGTCTGATCCTTGACGAACTCCGCTAGTAACGTCCCTGAGTCTGATAGCTGACTTTCAGCTTAACCAGATGCCTTCTCCTCTTAAGTCAGCTCCTTATTCACCTTACAATTCTTGTATTAATCCCCATCTTCTCTAGCGTGGCTTATATTATGTGGGGCACATTCAAGGTTTCTGAGCTAGTGTTTTCTAGGATTTAAAGGGCTTCCCTTATCTGGCAAACAATTACTAGACAACTCCAGAAAATTACATACCTCCCCATAGCTGCCTCAATAAAAAGCTGGTCGGTAGAGTGAGTGTTTTCAGCTGGATCAGAAATACCACAAGGACAGCCTCTCATGCTATTTCAGTATTTCCACTTCTGGTCCCAGCTAACACCTGAAAATGTAAGCAAAAATAAACAAAAATTAGGTTTAGTTAAGTTTGAGTTTTGAAAGGTTTGAACCATTTCTATTTTCCCCAAACCAATGTGCCTGTCCATATGTAACATATGAATGAATTCTCTAGCAAAGATTTTTATTATTTGTATTTGTGTTGTTTTGGAGACCAGCAAGAGATTCTGTCACTGCCTGCCGTGTATATTTGGGTGCCTTAACGCTAAGCCACTATGGATCAGAGCCCTGACAACAGTAGTCCATGACCATAAAGCTGTTAGCCTGGCTTCCACCAACCTAGTTATTCCTATCAGGGTGACCCCAACAGCCCTTCTGGTCCGGAGTCTCTACAAATCCATCTATCCCAAGTACTTACCTACCAGACACACAAACTTTTTTCCCTTTGGTTCATCAGCCCAAAGGTGTGAAAACAGACCCCAGTTGTCAGTTCAGTTTGGCACACATACTCCACACAGCTCTGCAGTCCTTACACTGGGGAATGTTTTACCTGTATAGTGAGTTAAGAATTTGGACCATGCTGTTCCTCATGGAACATTTTGTATGCGCTGCTACTTTTACTAGTGAAGCCTCCATAAAAAGTTTATGATAATATGTATTTCATGTTCTGCATCTGGTAGCAAGTGACATTTCAGATTTGGCAGTCCCAATCTTCAGCTCTCAGAACACGAACATTTTGCACCTACAGCATAATTTCCAGTTAAACAAAATGTCAATCAAACAAGCAAACTAACCAACAAAAAACCTGTGTACAGTGCAATACTTTTGCTTAAAACAGAAGAAGGAAATATATGTGAGGCAATCTGAAACATGTTAAACCTGTTGGCAGTTGTTATTTAATATTTACGCTGTAGTAGATCAGGTTTGATGCCTCCTGTGTTGTGTTATATAAATACATGTAAAGACATAGTACCTGCCCAGAAAGCTAACAATGTAAGAAGACAAGTGACCTACACAAGATGGTGGAATGGAAGGGATACAAATCACATTACTTCCAGCTAATGGAGGTTTTCTTTTAGCTCAAGAGATAGAGGACTAGGTTTTTGGAGATGAAGGTTTTAGGTTCTAACTTTATATGACTTGTGTGGCTTGGCCTATGACTAGTTATGTATGTTTATAGTTTCTGCATTTGTTACAGCTTTAGAGAGGATTCTGGCCTCTTCCAGAAACATGTTTTTCTTAAATAGGTTCCTTATATTATGCTGGTACCCCCTGCAAAAGGAAGAGTTACCTTGTGGTTAAGGCACAGGATGGGGACTCAGGAGACCTGGGTTCAATTCCTGACTCTAATTTCAATTCTATTATTTTATTTTTATAAATAGAGAAAGTTTCTTCATGTGCCCTTCATAAAAAGCCATAATTAATCAGCAGATTTCTTATAGCGCCTCTGCAGAAGTGGAGCTTGAATTGGGATTTAAAGGAAGAGAGGGAAGAGAGGGTAGAAGGCAGAGACACATTTGTGTGAGAAGCTGACAAACCCACTGGCATTTATTGATGGAATGGAGGAGGCAGTGTGTGTGTGTGCATGAGCATCAGACACAGTAAGAAATAAAAATAGACAGAGTACTGTAGGGCCTTGAAGGTGAGGATAAGAAGCTTGAACTGAGTGCAGTGAAACTGAGGAAGCCACTAGAGGATTCAGAGAGGCTGGAGAGGGGGTTATGCATTCAGAATATGCGTAATGAAAATGACATTAGTAGCTATGTTTTCTATAGCCCGAAGAAGATAATGTGTCTGTCAGAGAGGCCATAAAGGAAGAGGTCATGGTATTCAGATGAAAGCTTGGACACAATTTTTGGCTATCTAGACAGAATAAAAAGGATGGATCTTAGAAATGTTATGGGGGAAGAAGCAACATGATTTGAACTCAGCCTGGATGTGAGAGGCAAAAAAGTTGAAGGAGTTGAATCTAGGTTATGGGCTTAGAAACTGGAAGGATGTGGGTGTTGGCAACAGTGACAGAGAATAAGAGGACTGGTGACCATTTCTGAGGTAAGAGAAGGAGCTAATGTTAAGTTTAAGTTAACAAGATAACCAGAATCTGTCAGAGAAAGAAACTAAAATGTGGAATTAAATGGAGGGAGACAGGTCAGAAGTGGAAAGACAGATCTGGGAGATATTGGCATAACAGTAGTTGAAAACTGGGTGAGGAGATATCATCTAGATAGAGGCTTCTTTTACTAAGGTAACTGCTAACATTGCATTATTACGACTAGAATATTGTACATTTTTCTGCTGGCCATCTGCACAGGGGTGGATTTCATCCTTAAACCTTTGGCCTTTCTAATGAGACTTCCAAACCAGGCTACCAATTATGGCAATGGTGGTGATGCCAGTAGGGTTTTCTCTGTGTGTGTTGTTAGTGGACACTGAGGTAATTTCTACACTAGGAACAGAACCAAAACCTCAAAAATATGTTGTATAGGCCACCCAGCCTTCAGGTGGTAATGAATTTTACTCATCACCAACTGCATTCAAACTGGAGACATAGAAATTAATGCCAGAAAATCAAGAATTTGCAGCTGTGCATTACACCTGTTGTTTTCCCTCAAGTATCGTTGCAAGACAATAGAAGGTCTGGAAAGCCCCAGACTTGTAATGCTGTTTTCACCTGGGGGGCACCTTACATGTGCTGTGTAATGTCTTACAGACAAAGTTGATAGCATGTGGGTTCACTCTGGGGGAACAGTCTCTGAATTGCACACAGGGCTGGCTCCAGGTACCAGCATTCCAAGCAGGTGCTTGGGGCAGCAATCTGCAAGGGGCGGCAGTCCGTGTGTTTTTGCCACCCCAAGCAGCGCGCTGAATTGCCGCCACAGATGGTGAGGGCAGTCCATGTGCTGTTGGGCGGCATGCGCGTTTCCGCGGCAGCAGCAATTCGGCGGCAGCTTCTATGTTCAGCTGCCCGTGGCGGCAATTCAGCGGCTTCTGTCTTCCGGCTGAAAACAGAAGCTGCCACCAAATTGCCGCCGCCACGGAAACGCGCGTGCCACCCTAACAGCACACGGACTTCCCCCACCGTCCGCGGCGGCAATTCGGTGCGCTGCTTGGGGCGGCAAAAACAGTAGAGCCGGCCCTGATTGCACAGTACAGTTGAGATGCTGGGATGTTGGTAAACTAAAAACTGACTACCCTGGTACTAACAAGTATTGGGTGGTGGCTAACAAGGTCCGCTTCTGATATGGATCCCGAGAATGTTATTTCAATTGGCCTATGTTCTGTTACACACGTAAATTTCCTGTGGTAATAAATGGAAAGATTTTGTACCAGTTTTTATAATATAACTAAAAGAAAACCAAAGTTAAAATTACAGAAGGCTACGCCAAAGGCAGAGCAAGCTTATTATGTGGAATTACACCCTGATGGGCTATATCATAAGATGTGAGCATGCACCCCCTGCTTCGTACTTTGAGTCTAGTATTAATGGTGGTTCAAATAATTACAACTACTATAGTCTTGGGAATGTGTTGCTGGGTAGTGAACTTAAAAAGAAAGCACAGAAAAACTGGAATATAATGCAAATAAAATGAATGCTAATATAAAAAAATGGAATGTGGGCCTGGCTTAACATGAATAACTGGACATGGGTGAGGCCTCTTTTCATGGGAGACAGGATTAGGGAGTTAAATAGATCAGCAGTCTGGAAACAGAATGGCTGTACTAGCTAAGCTATGGGGAAGCATCCAGGGGGACCATTTACAATGGACAAGATAACCACGGATAAGATAAACCTGGAATGTAAATTGAAGTAAAGATTAAGCTGTATATGGACAGTGCATGGACAGAGCATACTATACACGGATGTTTCCTACAAAGTAACCAAGCCAATCCCAAAATGTGTGATGCAATGTATAGTAAACAGAAAGTAATGTGTATGCATATATATGCTGTGTAAAGTTGGATTTATGGTATGCCCAATGCCCAGCCCTTATGCTTGAGTCCTATCAACTTAGCATAGCTTTGCTGTATGCTGAATAAAAGAACCTGCGTAATGAGACTGGAGTCAGACTGAATTCCTGGAGAACCAAATGGAAGAGGGCTCAGGGGAGCACCAACAATACTGTCCCAAAGTGATATTTAGGTGCTTGCATCAAAGTGGTGGAATATTACTATACTGACACCAAATGGTAAACAGGATTTTCCTGATGTGTTGTAGGCTGCATAACATAGCCATGAGGTCTGAAAAACCCTTGCCTAAAGGAGCAAACCAAAATGATTTCTTGTCACTAGGAAGAAGGCTGAGGGAGGAAAGTGGGCTGATGTGGATTAAAAGCAGGAAAGGATGATGGGATGGGGCACTGGTGGTGAAGTGAGTGGATCAGTCCAACAGTCAGCAGGGCCTACCACCTTGATAATCAGATAGAGTCTGATAGCCAACACATTTGAATGCAAATTGTGAGTGAAGAGCGAGTAATAGAGAATGGTTATGCAGACAGGAGGAATAGTGAGAGTAATGTGAATTGTATTAGATTATGTAGCCTGTGCATCAAACAGAATCAGCAGACCACCTGACAGTGGGACAGCAATGTGTTCATTAGGATATGGGGATGAGATGGGAGTGGGTATTTCTAGGTGTAAACCTTGTGGCTGTTATTGGGAATTTGCACTTTTTGCAGAGGCTGCCTTCTTAGATGGCTGTCTAAGGTGGCCATCACTTTGAGGCATAGTGGCATTAGAAGATGCACAACAGCCAAGTAGCTCATCATCATGTTGCGCAGTGGGTAGGGCTGGTCTGTGGTATTGATGTGATTTAAGCTGCTCTTCCTTTTTGCAGGGGTGCCAAAATAAAGGATTTTCACACTCAGTCAATTGTGGTAGAGATAGTTGAACTACTGTTGAAAAGGGAGAGGGCATTCCTTCCCCAAGTCCACGTATCAGTGTCCACTAGCACATTACTGGGGGCAGGGTTGATTGGTGAATGTGAGTTGATGCACAGTCTATCAGCTGCCTGACAGTGTCCAAAAAATCACCCGTGAGACTCCGCAATTGAAAATAGTGCATAGGACACACTTAACAGGGTTGACACTGGGCTAACAATGTTCAACCAGCCAACCAGGAGTAACTAAGCATTGAGAAATGTGTTAGATTACATAGCCTATGCATTCAACAAAGTCAGCCACACACGTGGTAGTGAGATAGCTAGTGGGGCATGAGCATGGTCTTAGTTCTTCAGTTTATAGTCTCCTTCATAGCCCTTTAAATGAATAGAATAATAATTTGGCAACGCTGATAAATTCGAGGAATCCAGTTTCAGAAGCTACTTGTATTAAATAGTGTCTTCTACTATATTTTAGGTTCTTTTCTGTTAACTAGTTAAATATGTAATATACTCTTTGAAGTCCTGTAAAAGCAGCAAAGAATCCTGTGGCACCTTATAGACTAACAGACGTTTTGCAGCATGAGCTATCGTGGGTGAATACCCACTTCTTCGGATGCAAGTAGAAGTCTTTGAAGTCCTGTGACTATGTCCTGGCAATACTGTTGTCATCATTAGAATGTCAAATATAGTGCCATGCATATGGAATTAGAGAACAAACTCACATAGCAGTGATGGAAAATGTCAATCAATTCCATGAAATAAAAGCAGAAAATCAGAATAAAGCTTGCTTCATAACAATTTATGCTGTATTTATTCATTTTCCATTTATACAATGCACATATGAAAAATGCTTTAGGTGAATCTATATTTTATTACATAAATACATTCTGTAAAACAAAGCTAAGGTCACACTTGTCAGCTAAGACCCTCCCAATCCACAGAAACTAAGAACTGTCCACTTCATCTGGTGAACAGATAGGAGTTGCATGGTGAACAGATAGGAGTTGCAGTATACCCTGTAAGTCATAAAACTCAGGGTGTGACAAACAACGGGGGAGGGGGCAGAACTGATGACCTTCAACTGAGAATTCCTTAATACCATCCTCAAGATGTAGACATATAGTGACTTTCAGCTCAGATATCCCCAAATGTCATGGTTTAATGCAAGGAGAGGTGGTCTCCTATATAGAGCAGGGCAAAGAATAATGAGATAGTCAGTTTAGACATTTGGGAATGGAACCCACATCAGCATGGTAGAGAAAAGGTAGCCAGATGGCAACATATTTGTTATTGGCCAAGTGAAACAAGGCCCTCCCCTCAACTTGATGGCGTTGCCATGTCTGTCTGGATGTATTGTGTTAACTTTTGAATGCCACATCCAATCAATTCCAAAATTTCATGGAACCTTCTAGCTATAAATGGGCAGAACCCTATTTTGGTAAAAATCAGAAAACTGGAAAGGGGTAATAGGGAACACACAGTCCCGCTGGCATCACACTCACCAGTATTAACCACGTCTGTGATTGTCTATAGATCAAAGAACCAGTTGATGGCAGCCATTAATACACTCCAGCATAGCATCGCACACCCATCACCATCTCAGCTCTGCCTATCATCCCAATATTGACACCCTGAATAACTTCTCTCTCAGACAGAAAAAAAAAAAGAAATATCTTAATAAATCACAAATGATACAAGTTTAACTACCTACACATGTCCCTGAAATAGAAGGGAATGGGAAGGTGACACACAGGGAGTTGGGGGGGGGAGAAGGGGAAGAAATGCAGGGATTCAAGGAGCCCCAGGTGTGTACAATGAGAAGCATTTCAGACTTAAAGAATGTTTCTTTTTTCTACTGGAAAGGTCTGTACAAAAGACACTTGTCTAAATATACAGGCAGTGGTTTTTTTCCCACTGTAGTAATTAAATAACATCACAGAATGCTCTCAGTTATTGCCAAACATTTACACATTCCTCAGTGACGAGAAAATTAAGAAACTTAAGGAATTAAGTCCCAAAATAAAGGTAGCAGACATCATCCTTAAATCAACCTTGTGCATTTGCAGTGCAGCAAGTCTCAAAATAAGGACTTGATCCTGCAGGCTCAATCCTGAAGACAGACTCCTGTCCCTCTGTAGAGTCCTCCTGAAGTCAGTGTGGCTCTGCAGAGGGGCAAACATTGAACAGCTTGTGAGCTTGGGACGTTAGGCCGTGAGCCTGCAAAAAACATATGTACATGCTTAAATTCACTTCTGTGAATAAAGGTGAGCATGTGCGTCAGTGCAGGATAATTCCAATTAGCATCCAGTCTGGAAACATTTTGTGGTTCCCTCACCACCAATTCTGTAAGTCAGTTGATTATGTTGAGGCTGGCTTATTCCATGTCAAAGTTGATTTAGAACACAAACTTTTTTGCTGATACAGACTAACATGGCTGCTACTCTGAAAACTTTCACATGTGGTTTGAGTGCAGTGAGACTGGTTTATTGTGTTTTTCCTTGCACAGTAGTTTGACTAGGTTTCAATGATAGAGCCACATGCTCTTTATTTTATTCCCATTGTAATAACAGAGTATAGGTCATAAAACTCAGAAATGCTCTAAGCATTCTGTGCAGACCCTGGTGGTCAACAGACCGGTTTTATCTTCTGCTACAAAATGAACACCAGCACCGCTTCCATGTATCTGACCTGCAATTTGTAGTGTCTTCTGAAAGTAAGTGCCTGCAAACACACAGGTATAGGAAAAATGTTCATATTAGCAGAGGTCCAGCAATTTGTCCTCATTCTAACAAGTCATGCATTAGGCTAATTTCCATTATGTATCTCAGGTAACCAGAAAGTGTACATAAAGGCACTCAACATTATATAAGGCACCCATCCTCTTCTCTTTGAAGTCCTTCCTTAAGACCCATTTCTGCCATGATGGCTACACAAAATTAGTCATTTACTCTAAGAAAATCCTTACCACCCTCATTCTGTATTTATTAGTACTAGCTTTCTCTGAATATATGTATAATTTTTATGATATGACCCCCACCTTCCTACCCCAGCCTTCTCTACTGTTGTCTTATCTTCTCTAATTTAGTTTGTAATTGCCTTGTGGCCAGAATCAGGCTTTGAAAATGGGAGCTGCTATTATACCCCCTTGAGAACTGATGATGGTGATCATAATTTTTGTCATTATTCTTTCAGCCTATAAAAAACTTTCTTTCTTAGCGTGAAGATGCCCAAAATCCCATTTGAAGTTGCCATCTCCCTTATTGTCACATGGAGGACCAGATACAACTCCCCATGTCGCTAGAGGAGGAATTAGAATGGATACTTACCTGGCCATTTCTGTAAGTGACTGACCTCATATTAGTCTTTGCATACGTATTATAAAAACAAGCATGATTTTCTGTGGCTTAGTCTGTATTGCTATTGTCCCACCATCTCTCTATTTGCTCTCAAAAGCAAAATTGCCAAAAATATCTGCCATGGTAATTTCATGTGAACATTTGGGATGGACATGTATAATTATGAAATTTTGAACCAAAAGTGAATGGTGGAAAGTGATCTTCCCAAGTTTTGGGGACCTCAAAATAGACCAAAAAAATATGTTGAGGATTCAAAACACATGTCTAGTAAATGACAATGTTCTGATTTTTTCCCCACCAGCCTTAATACAAATGGATATGGAATGAGGAAAGGTTAAATATATGCACATAATCTTAACAATTGTATTTCCCATTGTCTGAGTGCTTAACTGTGTCAGAGTTGCATTAATGTAGATTTTCTTGCATGGAATGTCCTAATTTTGTTATATAGCAAAGAAATCATGGGATAAAACCACCATGTATAAAGCCAAACAACAACAAAGTAATAAGTACCAAACTGCACAACTCAGGAAAGAGATATCTGCTCAAAACTGCAGAAAATGGTCCCATTCCTGCTTTAGTCCATAAGCTCTTCCATGACTGCACTTGCTGTTCAATGTGGAAGATGAACAGGAGAAAATCATAGACATGGTCTTCTGCATGTTAAGCTACCCTTCACAATGTGCCCCGCAGAAATGTCACTGTGACAGAGTACACCAACCTCCCAAGTGGAGGGGGCATGACTGGAGCACTACTGAACTCAGGCTATTCTTTGCTTATGTAATGGACCCTGGTTGCCATTGCCAGTCAGTTAGAACTAGTCTCAGAATCCAGAAGTCAAAACCAACCACCATGAAATCCCCCGTCACCCTTCCACACCTCAATTGCGGCCAGTAGGATAAGCATCTGTACCAACATCTTTTTCATTTTATTATTAGCAGGGAGAAGAGGAAAGAGTGACAAGGAAAGTGTTGAAGAGGAAATAGAAGAGGCAAAGAAAGCATTTAATTTTCTCTGCCCTCCCACCTTTGCCTCCACTATCAAACAAAGTGAAAGAAAATCTTTAACAATGAATATGCTTGTATGACTTTATTTCTCTGCAAATATTACTCTGTGTTTAATCTCTTCATTGGATTAGTTTTCTGGCTTGATACTAAAGAATTGGCTTAGACTCTAAAAGCATCATTTTCTGGCATGCATTTCATCTGCCTCAGTTTGCTCTTGGCTCCCACTTCCTCTGTATGATTCAGTGGATGGTCTCCTCAGGGAACATATTTCAGCATATATAATTTAAAAACAGTGGGATGGGAAGGAGGATTGTTTTAGCAGCGTAGCTTTAGAATCCAGCCTGCTTTTTAAAAATTTACATCTGGCTAGGTGTTTACAACTACTTTTTTTTTTTCAGATGTTGACCCCCTCCCATAATAACCCAGGCCCTTTGACTTCTGGATTGCAGCAATTTCAATGTACTATTCTTGGGCTAAACTTGAAGATCTCTTGAAGCTACAATTAGTGGAGAAGGTGATATTAGCCTGAACAAACACACTGCTATTTTTCTAGGAGAGTTACTGGCTTCCCATTCACTTCTGGGTGCAGCTGAAGACACTGATATTGATCTTTAAAGCCTTATGTGGATTTTAAGTTACAGCTCTTTGATAAATCACCTCTTTCCCCATAAGTGGCAGTAGCTGTTGATATCAGTTAGGACATCTAAGCAAATAGGCCCTAGATTTAAATGTCTGGGGGCTGGAAGCTGACAGTTGTCAGCAGAAGGCCCTCAGTTCTGGAATTTGTTCCCCACACTGAGCTGGATCTGCAGGTGTCTAGCACACCTCCTTGAGAGGATGTGAGGTAAAGGGGAAGAGAAGGAAAGTGTGTTGATAATCTGATAATGTCCTTTTTCTTCCATTTGATTTCTTGGGAAAACAAAAATTGTTATTAGATTTTGGCCTGTGCCATGAGACGTGATTGAGTGCATTGTATAAATCAAATAAATAATATATCTGAATCAAAGAGACAAGATGCGTGAGGTAATATCTTTTTTTGGGCCAACTTCTGAATAAAGGATATTACCTCACCCATCTTCTCTTTCTAATATCTTGGGACCAACAGCACTACAAATATAATATATAATCAAGCACTTTATTTCTAAATATTTTAAGCAGTCCTTCTCCTTGGTATCACCATTCTTAGATTCAGTGAACAGGAAGAACCTAACAACAATTTAATAATCCAACAAGTAACTTGGTGTTAGAGCCAGCAATGCACACTCTTGCAGCTAGGCCCTATGTATAGTCTACAGAACTATTGAAGAGGAAGTCAAGTCAGAATTACTAATACATGGGTGTAGTGAGGCGGTGTGATTCTCTGCCGCCCCGGAGAGAGACGAGCCCCTCCGGACACCCGAGTGGGCGGAGCCAGGGAATTCTGAGCCTGCCCCCCAGAGGGTCAGGCATTGCCTCAGAAGTATAAAGGCCCGACCTCAGGGCTCACTGCGGAAGCAGCCGCCAGGGAGGCCAGATGCATCCGGCCTAGATCGCGATTGGGAAAGCCCAGCGGCCTGCGGAAACCCCGAGGACTGGCCCAACCTGCCCCGCACCAGCTACCAGAAGGAGGGTTTTTTTTTTCTTTTTCTTTTTTTTTTTCCATGATGAGGGGGGAGGGAGGGGAAAACACTGGAAGGGGGGCGTGAGGGAAGCAGGTCAACCACTCCTCCCCGCTAGGCTGCAGGCAGGGGAGGAGGGCGCCAAAATGGAAGGGGCCAGATAGGGGGGGGTATCAAGGACTCGGGGGGGAGGGGTCAGTCACCGACAAAAGGAGGAGTTGCTGAGTCTACCCCTGGCCAGCTATCCTGAGGAACCCATGGTGCTGGACCCCCGCCAATCCCCCCCGCCCGAGGATACCACCCTGACCCAGGTACCTCAAGAGGGGGAGTCTGGAAGTAGCCCGGGGGCAGCCGACTCTAGGCTGGCTGCAGCACTGCCAGAGCCCATATCAGTGTGTTGCAGACAGGATCTCCACTGACACAGCACCGGGTCTTCTGCTGCTGCTAGGGCCCAGGCTAGGATGCAGTGGAGTGGGAGGACCTGCATCCCCCCTGCCACCCATCTCGCAGGTGGCAGTCTCCCTCTCTCCCAGGCCCTTTGGAACCTAGGGCCTGGGCCTACTCTTTATATACTGTTACTTCTCAGCCCCTGCCTGAGGGCCTGAGCACCTGACTCACCGGTGCCCCCCCGTCCTCTGCCCCAGCGTCTGGGCTCACTGTGTTTATTTGTACCTTCACTAAAACTGTAGAGGAAGACTCCCGCAGCCGGACTAATTCCCCAGAAGAGCTATTCCGAAAGGTAGTGAGGCGGTGTGGTTCCCTGCCGCCCCAGAGAGAGACGAGCCCCAGCTAGCCTCTCTACAATGGGATATAGTACAGTATACTTTATACCTTAACTCACGAAAGGTAGAGTGATCAGAGCAGACAAGAGAAGCAGCAATTCCACTGTTTGCTCTGTGGCCTTGACAAATGACAACTTCAGCTGGGTGAATTTTTTCATCAAAATTTTTAACATTTATTGAGATTAACCAGCTCTCTCCCTCAAAGAGCTCCTCTTTCAGATTCAGGGTTTCACAGCCCTCCTTCCTAGGGCTGTGTTTCTCCAATCTTGGTTTCCCTGGCTTGTAGATGATCCCTTCAGATTACAGGGTTTCTCAGCCCTCCTTCTTGGGGTTGTATCCTGGCTGAGTCCTTCTCAGTTCCAGCTTCTTCAGCAGCAACCTCACTTGACTGAGCTTGGAGCTCACCTGCCCAGCCAACTAATTACTCTTTTGATACTCCCTGTAGCGGGGTGGCTACCCGCTCCAGCCCTGACAGGGTTAAAACCAGCCCTGGGAGAGGGCTGGAGGGCTGAGAGAACAGCCCAGGCAGAGGGGGAAGCAGGCTCAGCTGGGGGCCACGCCCCAATCAGGGCCCAGCTGGCCCTATAAAGGCTTGAGCCAGGAGCAGTCTCTCTCTGCGTTCAGAGAGAGAAGGGCCTGGCTGCAGGGAGTTTAACCAAGTGCCTAGAGTGGAGCAGGGCTGGGGAAAGGCCATGGGAGCCGGGGAGCTCCGGCCTAGGAAACCCTAGGCCTGCAGCCTGGGGCTAAGGCCAATGGGGCACTTGGGTTGCAGGAGGCAGCCCATGGATAGGCAAGGCAGAGGCAGCAGGTCCAGACCCCCCTTGCCTGTGATGAGTGGCTGATACACTTCAGTCTGCCCCAGTGAACGGGGGCTAAGTGGTGACTGGCAGTAGCCAAGACTGAGGCGAGGTGGGGATAGGGGGTGGGGGTTCCCCTGGGAGGGGAGACCCTGAGATTGGGGGTTACTGCCAGGGGGGCAGCACCCTAGAGAAAGGGGCACCAGGGCCCTGGGAGGGACACGGGGCTAGCAGTAAGGCAGATCACCGGCCTGCAGAGGGCGCTCTGACGGCTGGAGAGCTAATTCCCGACAGAGACCAGCAGGAGGTGCCGCAGGGGTGAGTCCCGCACGCTTACACTCCGCTGGTGTATCTAATAAACCCAAAGCTCTGTCTGTCCTGGATGAGAGAGAGGACTCTTGCCCTGCCCACTCTACAAGGTTCCTGGTTCTGGGCTCTTAAAGGAACAATGGTCTGGGATGGCCTTATACCTTCCCTTCCCCAGACATTAACTGCTCCCAGGGACCATCTTCTCTTCCAACAGCAATTTAAGTTATTTTTCTGGGCTTCATCCGCTTTTCCTGGACACAGGGAGGAATATGGCAACTGGCTTCCCAACCTACCTCCTCTGGGCTTAAAGGTCAGTACTCTGTTACAGATGCCTTTTCTAGATCTTGACCATCCCACTCCATAGATAAAGTGATGAGACAGATGATGCCTTACAAAACAGCTATATATTCAGACACATTGAATAGAATAATTATTGAAAATCATCCATCGGCAACTGCAGAACATATTGGTCTCCCAAGCTCACTAACACTGACCACAAATTAGTCTTTGCAAATTTCCATCTGGGGCTAAAATGCACAGGAAAAGAGATGTTTGGGTTTCAAAAATTTGAAAATTCCAACCTAAATATTGACAGTATTTGAAAACCACTATGTAGTTGAAATCTTAAACAGGTTTGAGACCCTGCCTGAGTATACTGATGTGGAATCCATATGGATGGACTCAGATCCCATATGATTGATACCACCAAAACCATTATTGGTTCCATAAAAAGAGCCAAGAAGTCCTAGATCTCCATTAATACCTTAACCAAAATTGAACAGTGCAACTCATCTCATCTGAGAGTTGATATGGTCACAAGTCATAAGCTAAATGGTGCTTGTAATAAAGAAATACACATTGATCGCAGAGCTAGTATGGAAGCGAAAGCCGATGCAAGAAAGTTTCTGCCAGGAATGATGTCACCTCCTTGTATACACTTCTGTGATCTCACTGATGAGAAAGGTCACTCACTTGATGTGATCTGTGCCAGTTCTGGTCAGCTAATCAATACAGAAGTGGAGTGTGTGCCACACTGTAGTGATCATTTCAATCAGCTGTTAACTGAATCCTCAATTTCTTTGGACCCAAACATTAAGACGACTGCTGAGTTGACACATTCTGCACAAAATGATTCTGGCAATTGACTATTGATGAAATCCAGAGATATAAAGAAGCTTTAGGGAAATAAGGTGTCAGGAATCTGTGGATTTCCTGTGGAACTGGTAAAAAGCACTGGACCAGCTATTCTTTTGTGGCTGAAAACTGTTCAATACCACCTTCAGATCAGAGTTGGTTCCCTCCGACCGGCAAAAAAGTATTATTTTACCTCTCTGGAAACAAAGACAGCAAACAAAACTATTACTGGATAACTCTTTTATCCATCCCAGGGAAAGTTTTAGAAACAAAGAATCTAGGCCATATTTACAAGATGAGGGACTCTGTCCTGGAAAACTGACTGAAAAAGAGTTGGGGATCATTGTGGATAATCAGCTGAACATGAGCTCCCAATTTGATGCTGTGACCAAAAGATCTAATGTGATCCTAGGATACATAAGCAGGGGAATCTCGAGTCAGAATAGAGAGGTTATTTTAACTCTGTATTTGGTATTGGTGTGACCCCTGCTGGAACACTGTGTCCAGTTCTGGTGCCTACAATTCAAGAAGGATGTTGATAAATTGGAGAGGGTTCAGAGAGGAACCACAAGAATGATTAAAGAATTATAAAACATGCCTTATAGTGATAGACTCAAGGAGCTCAATTTCTTTAGCTTAACAGAGAGAAGGTTAAGGGGTGACCTGATTGCAGTCTATAAGTATCTACATGGGGAATAAATGTTTAATAATGGGCTCTTCAGTGTAGCAGACAAAGGTATAACACGATCCAATGGCTGGAAGTTGAAGCTAGACAAATTCAGACTGGAAATATGACATAATTTTTTAACAGAGAGGGCAATTAATCACTGGAACAATTTACCAAAGGGGAGGGCAGATTCTCCATCACTGACAATTTTTAAATCAAGGATGTTTCCCAAAATAACTCTTAGAGCATATCTTTTCGGAAAAGTTCTATGGCCTGTGTCAAAATAAAACATCACGGTGTTCCCTTCTGAATTAGAATGTATGACTTTAGGACTCAATTCTGGCCTATAGGACTGTCAAGATTGAAAAGAAGTTGGACACCACTCAGATGAACCTCCAAATGATCAAAAACATCAAATGGAACAAATTCAAGTGGAATGAAGAGTTTTGTTTTCTAACTAAACAAAGTCCTGCTTTCTCAGTCACCCAATGCTCTCCGATATGATATAGTCAGCTATTCCAAATGCCTCCCAACTTCTCTGCAAGAATCATCTTTGACTTTGACCCATTGAAAGCAGGATGGAAAAGACCCCCCAGAAGACCTAAAACATAGCGTCAATAGACACCTGTCCCTCACAGTCATCCTATCCTGCAATGTGCCAGATTCGGCTCAGGATAGCACATTATAGAGGTGCATGAAGCATTAGCAGCTTCTATGCTGTCCAGGTGACAGCATGTAAACTAACTAACTTAATCTTCCAAGACTTAATCTTGAGGCCTTCTTTCGGGCCAAGTTTATACTGACACCAGATTGAGCAAGGATTATATATATCAGTGTATGCACAATATGCCCAGCCATTTGATGGCGTCATCATCAGCCAGGTGGAGAGCCGGTAGCCTGCCGTTGAAATAAGTCAGTGGGCACTTGTCAAGGATATGCCACATAGTCTAAAGTTAACTGCAGCTGCATTGTGGTCATTAGAAAAAACCCATTTAAAGAGATTGGCCACATAGTTGCCCTTTCCTGTTCGAAACCGGTTCAGAGATGACCACAGGTGCCTTGGCAGATCAAAACCTAGTGGACAGATAGTTGGGTCAGTGACGAGCAAGTGGTTAATCACTGTTGTCGCTGACCACTTGTTGTGCCACGTAGATTTCACCATCATGTCCTGTGGTGGCATAAATGACCATAAAGGGTACCTAGAAAACAGGCGAGCTGGCGGGTGGTTGAAGAGGTCTGCGTACAAAGGCAGGTTGCTATTCTCATGGATCTTGGCCAGCAGCATAATAGAGGCCTTCTCACGGCAAAAATAGGGCAGTGCTAAGTACTAAATATTGGTAGCCAGGGCAACAAAGTTGCCTGTAAAGTCCCGGTAACAACATGCATAGCTTTGTTAAGCTCTACATCAACCAGCCTCATGTGAGACGAGCGACATCACACAGGAGCACCATACTCTGCTGGTGAATAGCAGAGGGCAAAGGCTGATATTCTAAGTGTCCGGGCACTCGCACCCCAGGTTGAACCGGCCAATTTTCTGAGCAGGTTGTTCTGAGTACTGACTTGGGCTGCCAAAGTCAGCAAGGATTTGAGGGCTTGGAGTAAACCCATTTAATTTACTGATAAGAAGTCTTTAATGCATGCATCAATGCAAAGCCAATACAGCTATAGAACAGAAAGGTGCATTTTAATGTTTCACATATCATCAAAACTGCTGTATAGGTTCCATTCCAGGAATATCATCTTAGTGATAATATACAAATCGGAAAGAGCTCCGTTTTGCTTTCCAACTCCTATTCTTAGTATGGTTTACTGTGTTGTTAGTCTAAAAATCTCATTTGTGAAATCAGAACATTTTACATTGAAGGAGAAAATATACATAACTACTAAAATGTCATGATTTCACAGTGAGAAGCCATTCACAAACAAACAAAACAAACAAACAAACTCCCATTCTCAGATTAAAAAATAGGAGATGAACTATAAAATGAGGAAACAGTGCCACTCTGTACAGCATTAGTGTGCCTGAAGCTAGAGCCTGGTGGGCAGTTCTGGTCTTCAAAGTTTAGAAAGGTCTGAAAAACTAGAAAAAATATAAAGAAAGGCAACCCAAATGATGCAAGATTCACAATCAATAGGAGAGGGTGAAAGAGCTAAATGTATGGAATCTAAGGGGAAAAGGAAATATTTGCAAGGGGCTGAGCAAAGAGTATAAATACTATTGAGGTCAGGCTCTAAATGAACAAAAGGTATTGGTCACCATCTCTGATAATGTTAAGACAAAAAGCAATTGCCAGAAGTTAATGAAGGAAAGGTTATTAAGAGAGTATGAGCAACTCAATTACAAAAAAACCCAAAAAACATTGAATGACCACATGCCAACATTAACTCATGAATCCAAATGTTGGAGGGGAGGGGAAGGCTCTCTGAGTAGTCAATATGTACATCTCCTTCCAGAGACACCCCCTCTGCCCCACAGAATCCCTTCCCTTAGAACCTTACACGCCCTCCAGCCAGAGAGATTGCCCCTCTACTTGATCTGTGTTTTTAGTGGGGGAGGAGATGGACTGGTGGCCTCCAATCCTCTCTGAAGTCTGCTGGCTCATTTCCCTCTTCCATGGCTCTCCCAGGAAGGCTGTATGGTTACTCTTCCCAGCAGTTATCTTTAGGGAGCTCTCTAGCATGGTTCAACGCATGCTTCCAAAATTCAATAGTAGGAAAGGCTTACACTCCAATTAATAAACTGTCGCACTGCTGACTGGGATTCAGATACCATAAGCAGCTGGTATCTAAGAAAACCAAGGTATAACCCTAGATACTGAATGAAGACGTCAGGTGTGGAACCCAAGAGGAAGGTGAGATTCAGACGAAATAAAAGTTGAGACTCACGGTGGGTTCACATACCTCAATGAACTTTTCACTGGAGCTTTGGATTTCACTGCAGCTCTAGTGTAGATATGACATTAACCTTAGTTTATAGATCTTTACTGGCTGAAGACCCAATCATATGCCCACTGAAATCAGTGGAAAGACCCCCATTGACATCAATGAACAACAGACTGGGTCCTGAGGGATCAGTGAATTTCACTGAAGTGCAGGTGAGATGCCTTTAAATTGTGGTTTTTGAAATACTGACACGTGAATATAAACTGCACAAAACCACAACATTGTCATTAATTTTACACAGTTGTGGGAACACCAATTTTGCCATGCAGTGGCATCCTGCTTCCTGTACTAGTTTAAAGATGACTAGAAAGAATCCTATTTACCCAAGTATTTTTGTTCAGTAACATGACTATGCTTTGTGAGACTTTCTTCCCAGTTTAACCTCCAGACCATTTCAGTCAAAAACCTGATCCTCGATGTGACATGACAGGTGAACATATTTTCATGGAACCTGGGAACTGACTTGTAGATATCTGGCACCCACTGTGACAGCAAAGATGTCCACTTAGGCAAAGAAAAGAGAGAGAAAGAATGTGCTGAAAAAGTCTGAGTCATTAAGGAGCCTTCAAAATAATTTCCACATCTATTTATTTTTCTCTATACCAAAACTTATACGCATTTCAAAAAGAAAGTATGTGCATCTGCTCTGGTTCCTTCTTATAGGAATTCCAAAAAAATGATGATTTATAATTTTTCATTATGACAGGAAGAAAAACATCAACATGATGGGCCAGATTACATTCTGCTTTTTGTTAAACCCATGCAATTGCTTCATTGGCATTATGCCCAGGATATATTTGTTCCTATATGTCTATTGTAGTCTTATTGTGGTGTTCAATTGTCACGATGGTGCCTTCTTGCATTACTAAAAAGCAATCTTAAAATGATAAAAGATTCAGGCCAACAGTCTCAAACATCTGAGAGCCCCCAAATGGCAATTTCAACAGCTGAAAGTATGGGGGGTGGGAGAGCGGCCATCTGGGTGTCCAAGGCATTTTCCATGCCATATGTTAGTCTCATTCGATTACCTAGTGTGCCCTTGGTGCTGTGCATTGCCTGAGAGTGGGCTGGAGCCTGGCTGAGGTGTTGAGTGCTCATGTGACATGTTTCAAAGCCCCCAGTGGTCCCCTAGCATGCAGCAAGGTGCTTCTCAGATAGTCATGCCAGAGGCATGCCTAACTCAGCAGAGGCAAGTTGAGACCTCCTGGCCATCCCATGCCAATTTCCCTATTTATGGTTGTCTTGAAAACATGAGGCAGATCGCAAGGTCTAGTTCCTTTCTCCCCCCCACACCTCCATCTCTGAAGCAACCAGCCATACAATAGAAAATAACTATTTTAAAATATTTGTAGAAATATTTAGAAGACAAATAGCACCTCTATGGGGACTCATCTGCAAAATAAAATAAATGAATTACTCACCATACAGACTAACACACACACTGGCCACCTGAAACCATTTACATTAATGGGGTTTGTCCACATGGCCTGACTCTATCTGGAGGAGAATCTGAAACAGGGAACACAGAAGAGGAACTTTCAGTGAGGACACACAAGCACTGGACACCCACTGTAATGGATACCAAAGTATCCACCCTCATTCCTGGCCCTGCCACAGTGATGTTTGAGGGGGTAACCAGGGAAAGGACCTGTGGCTGGAATATAGCTATGCTCTGACAGTCCCACTTGACACAACAGTGACTTCAGCATAGGCACCGATTCCCTGGGTGCTCCGGGGCTCAAGCATCCATGTGGAAAAAAATAAGAGTTGCTCAGCACTCACCAGCCACAGCTGTTCAGCAGGGCCGCGATCAGCTGTTCAGTGGCTGGCTGGAGGTGCTCGGGGAAGGGCGGAGGGCAGCGAGCAGCAGGCGGGGGGCCTCAGGGAAGGGGATGGAACAGGGCTGGAAGAGGTGGACCAGGGTGGGGTCTTGGGGGAAGGGGTAGAATGGGGGTAAAGCACCCACCGGGAAAAATAAAAGTCAGTGCCTGTGGCCTTCAGAGCCACCGCCAGGCAGCACAAATTAGAGAAAGTTGCCATAAATTGAGCCAGGTATCAAACCAACTTGCAGCTAGTCCCAGGATTAATAGGATGTAAAGGTGGTGCACAGCTATTTTCACTTTCCCTAACCCGCCCCAGCTGTGCCAAGAGTGACTGATAAATATAAGAGAAATCTGCCATCACATGAAAGAAAGCCAACAGAGAACAGGAAAAATGAGTCAGAGTAAAAGAGAAGGAATGGGAAAAGACAGTGAGCAAATAAAAAATAATAATTAGAAAGCATGTAGGGTGTAAGATAGATATTAGGAAAGAAATAAGTAAATTTAGTCCTGTCACTCAATAGACATTACCTACCCTCTATGACTGACTGCAGTCCCATGACTGCTAATTTGGGATAACCAACCATCAAAATTATAGTTTAAAGATTGCCTTTACCTACAACCTTTTAATGTCTAACAGACGTGTGACTAATGGTAATTATATGTATATTTGAGTGTAATAGTTTGGTTACTGTGTAAATACATTTCTTGTGTTTCTGCTTACAGAATATTCCTAAATCTATTAACTCAATGCTATACTCCCAAATATTACAATTCTTGATACCATAAATATACTCGGGATACTGTTAAAATGCTCCTTAAGAACATTAACTTGTTGAAAAGAAGCTTTGCTACATCAACTTACAATATTAGATACACAATTGTAAATATGCATTCTCCACTTGCTGATTATTTACCAATTTTGACATTATAATAATAATTGAAAGTAAGCTAGAGATTGTAATTATTTTTACCCATTCAGATAGCACTCTTCTGATATGTCATGGTGCATCACTCACCAGTAATTTGCTGATTTGTCTCTATACAGCATTGAAACGGTTCCTGTTTCTTTTTGAAGCAGTGTTACTATATCTGTTTAAAGTGTTTGTATGTAAACAGTTTACCTTATTAAATTTGCTCTGGATTGTCTGTTTGGGAAGGATTACTTGTTACTCAGTCTTACTATTTGACCCAGTTTTCTACCTGTGATTCATAGAAGCCATCAATGCCAGAAATAACCAAATAACCCTCTATCTAGGAAAGCAGGACCGGATTCCAGCTCCCTAATGGGGACTTCATGATTTGGACAATGAGGTGGTCTGCTGCAATGTATTGAATGTAGATACTTTCCACATTTATATCATGCCAAAGATATATAGAAAAAATGTATTTTAGAGCCAGTGGGACAAATATGATTTCCTTTGAATACGAAAGCTTCTAAAATAATAATTTTCCTCTTGATAAAAAAGATTGTACTTTTTGTCAGGCATAAATCAGAGCATTATCTAGGCAGACATAAATGAGAGCACTGTCTAGACTGACTACATATTAGCCTCAGAGAAGCAATGTGGATGCTATATCTCTTTGAGTCTTTGTCACCATCCATTTATTGAAAGGTTTTTCATTGTTGAACTAATTTGTGCTGTTACAACTTGTTGGAGATTGATGGTCTGGTAAACAAGTTCTGACAGTTCTCGGGGTACCCAGGACTGAGAGTCACCTTTTCACCCCTTGCCTCCAGCATGAGGGAGTCTTGCTTGTGGTACCTGAGTGTTAGCTCCCTAACACCACCAGCCTTTTAGCCATTTGAGCACTCTCCTCCAGGCTATACTAGCCCTGTCTATGCCTTTCAGGTTAGCAAAAGGTACACCCCAGCCCCCCTTCAATCATTCCCTTGTGATATCCAGCCCTTGACACAGGTCAAGCACAGCAATCCCAGGTCTTCTGCCTGTGTGCCCCAGTTTATCAATTTTACCTTAGACCGCCACTCCTGTATAACACACAGAGCTTCTAATGAAACAAAAGAAGGATTATTTAAGAAACACAGCAATTCCACTACAAACAAGAGAGTGTGATGGAAACACATAGTTTCACTATGAACAAAATCATCAAGTGCGAACTAGGCTTTACACTCATTAATAGTGACCATTTCGATCTAATAAAGTTGGGTTTCCCCTCAAAGTTCAGTATGTTGCAGAGCTGGATGGCTTCACAGAAACCAGGATCCAAACTTTCATTAAAAACATCCCCTGCTCCACAAGATGTCTCCTCAGTTACTGGATCCAAAGTGCCTCTCTCCCCTCTGTTACATTGAAACAGTCTTTTGTCTTTATTCATAGACAGAGTGATCCCCTGTTGTTTGCAGTTGTCTTTGATGGTTTTCCATTGAGTGTTCTGCAATGGGGCAATGGTAGCCAATGAGCCTTGCATTACATCACCATCTAACCAGGGAGGGTGGCAACTCCCTCCTGCATGAATAGACCATCACTGACTAATATTACTCCCTGGTGACTCCTTTTGACCATAAGAACATAAACATCAATATAGTTACATTATTCCTTAAATATTACCTGTGCACATATCACATTATGATTATGAGAATCAATCAGTTGCAAACTTTCAGTGGACCTTACATATTACTTTATGGACAAATACTCAGTAAATAAAGTATTTAATGTAGTGAGTTTGTCAGGTCTGAAACAAAAGTTGTTTGTAAAGAACAGGGGACCCTTGACCAAGAGGCCTATGTGTCGTACAAGCCCTTCAAGGTTTGGCATGGAGCTATCAGTTTAGATAAGTAGTTCTCCATGTGTGAACTATTGATGGCGTACAGAGCACTTTCAGTTCCAGGTGCTCCATAATGCTGCTTCTAACACAGTGATGAAGCATTTACTAGTCTGCAGTAACAGTCTATTGCCAGTTGCTGCTCTGTCCTGGGATCTTTGGGATGCCAGAAGCAAAGACCAACAAACATGCAGATTCACCTGTGCACTCTGCATGGCTGTTTCAGTCATAACATGGGTGTCTTTTTGCAAATTAAATTACAATCAAATTTAATCAGAATTGGAGGAATAGCAAACACTCAGAAACACAGAACCAAGCTACACAATAAATCCTGGAGGATTCAGATCAGCGGAAGCTAAAGCAATGCGGGTAAATTCAGTAGTAATAAAAGTAAATTCCCACACTCTGGGAAAAGGAAATAAACAGCACAATTAAAAATCAGGGAGGCATACCCTAAAAGCTGCACCCAGTCACATTTTATATCCTTAACACTAGTCTCTGTCTTTGATATGATAAAGCCCTATAGATTTCATAAGGAACAAGAAGGATCAGGATTGGGAAAAGAAGTAGTCAGCAAAAAAGACCTTGCCCTTAAACTGCAGTCCCCTGTATGAAAAAATTAAGAACTGCTGGTTTAGATCTTCATCATAAGCCTGAAATCACCCGTTACATTCATTAGTACATTCAATCACCCCATAGATATGCTGAAACATTCAGAACACTTTAGGATCACAAGCCAATTTTTTTTTTAAGTAGCTCGGGAAATACTGAGGAGTGGCAAACCTGAACTTGGGCAGGGATGGTGTCCCTAGGCTCTGTTTGCCAGAAGCTAGGAATAGGCAACAGGGGATGGATCACTTGATGATTACCTGTTTTGTTCACTCCCTCTGAAACACTTGGCACTGGCCCCTGTCGGAAGACAGGATACTGGGCTAGATGGACCTTTGGTCTGACCCAGAATGGCCATTCTTATGTTCTTATGACAGAGGCTGCACCTGATTTTTATTTTTATTCTAAATCTGCAAGAGAAAGATAAGATTGGGCAATGGCTTGAGCTGCAAAACAGCACTTTTAAGTGTTATTTGTAAGAATGATATATTTGATTGTAATATCCTGGTAGCAAAAGTAAGAAAAAAAGAGGGGAACTTTAGTTTAGTGTGAAAGTAGAACCAGTATTTTCAAGGAGTTTGTTCTTGGATGATTTAGAGCAATCTCATTCTAGGCTGACAAACCTGGTGCACTGTGAGAACTGAACTGGTTTTTTAAAGATAGGAATTCCCAAATCCTCACTCCCAAAAAAATCCCTCACACAGACTGAACACTAACCTAGGGCAGGGCAAATGTATGTGATATGGATTTTCTCTCTTTCTCTCTGTCTGAATAGTTAGAAATCAACAGAGAATAAATGCATGATCACAATAATACATATTATGGCCATTTGTATCTGTGAATTAAAGCTCACTTTAAAAATAGTTGCTTACCACATAAGAAAAGCTAGCTCCTCATTGGTACGTTTGCTGTGAATTGACAAATAATGAAGTGGAGTTACTGAATGAACTCTTATAATCTCTGTAGAAACGGCTTTTTGGTGCATAAATTTGAGCTGGATAACTTGTAGGAAAGCCTACAAGACCTTTCATGCCTCACTGAACTTCTTAAGCCCACTCAGGGAAAAAATGGCAGTAACTTTTCTCCTATATCCTCTTAAAGGGTATGTGAATTAATTCAGACCCTTAAAGGTTTAACAACAACATATTGATCCACTAAGCTTCTTACTCCTCTCTTTTCTGAGGCTGATTAACATGATTATTTAATACTAAGCCTCTCTAGGGAGTAGTTGTAGAGCTTTGTGATGCTAATTATTCAACCTGTGGTGCCTTCTTTGAACAATAACCAGTATGTGAATTGATCCTGCAATATGTCCCTTCTCCTTCCTCTTGAGTGAATCACCAAGGAAGTTAGAGAGACAAGGTGGGTGAAGTAATATCTTTTATTGGACCAACTTCTGTTGCTGAGAGACAGACAAGCTTTCGAGCCACACAGAGCTCTTCCTAAGTTCTGGGAAAGGTGCACTCTGAGCATCACAGCTAAATGCAAAATGGAACAGATTGTTTAGCATAAATAGCTAGCACAAATTCTAAGGCACCATTCAAGACAGAGTGACCCAATAACTTCATCACTGAGGAGGTATAAGTTTTAACCAATGTTTACATATACTTCAGGAGCAGAACAACATTCTGACAGGTGTAATTGCTACATGGTGAAGGCAAAATATATGAGTTTGAAATAAGCCAGTGGCATAGATTTCGTTTTTATCATAACCTTGGTCAATCAATTTTTGTTTTGAAAACCAAAACTGAAAGATTCTGCCAAACCCTTTGGACAAAGTGGGATTTCTGGAAAAAGAGATCAACTGTATCAATACAAAAAGAGTAAAGAATGTGTTTCATTTTGCTCCTTTATGGAAAACCCCACTAATAATTCCATTGTTAGATGTAAAAAGATTTCAGCCTGGTGCAGTGGAAATATTTATTTACCTTTTTAACAAGAATTGGTTTTGTTACTAGCTCTGTGAATTGGATTAAAATGATGTATTACCACCCAACATCTTTTCTGCTGTGAACTGATATACCTTAGACCAGGGGTAGGCAACCTATGGCACGCGTGCCAAAGGCGGCACGTGAGCTGATTTTCAATGGCACTCACACCAGTCCGGGGGGGGGCTCTGCATTTTAATTTAATTTTAAATGACACTTCTTAAACATTTTGAAAACCTTATTTACTTTACATACAACAATAGTTTAGTTATATATTATAGACTTATAGAAAGAGGGCTTCTAAAAACATTAAAATGTATTACTGGCACGCAAAACCTTAAATTAAAGTGAATAAATGAAGACTCGGCACACCACTTCTGAAAGGTTGCCGACCCCTGCCTTAGGGTGAAGAATTAGAAACTTCACATTGTTTATTTGCCCATATTAATGGAAACTTTCACACAAGCAACTAAAGAAAATCAAAATATACAAGTATTATAAGTAAATGACAAAGAGCATAATATAAACCAATATTCAGGAAGCATGATTATATTTTTAACAAATCCAGTAAACTTCCTCCAATATTCAGTTTGTTTAAACAATTCAGTTGTACAGTTCTCTGGATTCAGAGAGGCAAAAATGAGCATAAGACTCAAGCACTGGGAATTTTTGTTCCACAGCCTCTTAGAAATTTCTTAAATTATTCAAGTGTTTCCAGATCTCAAAACAACTTCCATATCTGTGTTAATTGGATTATGCAACCCTTTTTGCAAAATATTCTGGATCTCATGAATAACTGGAGTTCTCTCATCAGTTGATTAAGAACTGAAAATTAGTATCATCATAAAGCTTGATTATCTGAAGGCTCTCAGCGCAGTGTCTGAGTCTGAGTCATTCTTTTCAAATCCTATGACAAAACTTATCTGGCCATTTAAGTGCCCCAACAATTGGAAGGGTACAACTACAAAGCAAAGAGGATAAGTAATCATATCAAATGTCCCTTTCTATCTCATCTGCCTAAGGCCTGATCTTGGAAAGACGTACTCATGTATTTAACTTTAAGCACCGGAGTAGTCCCATGTCCATAAGTCTTTACAGGATATTTCTAAAACATCACCTTGCAATTTTTTAGTTGAAATTGAAATATTTAGGCCAAAGTTTTCAAAGTTAGGTGCCTAAAGTTAGCTAAAAGCATATTTAGGCATTAGGAGTGAAGTCAATGGAAGTTGTGTGTGCTGAGCACAACTGAAAAAGTCAGGGCACTTATTATGATGCCCAAATATGAAAATGTCTACCTGTAAGAGTACTCATGAGCTTACTTTTGTTGGCTGTAGAGATAAACTCACCATTTTCCTCAAGGTGAGTAAAGTATCCTCATTTACACGCAGTTCTGGAACATTTTCTGAACATTATTCTCTTTAACATATAAAAATCCAGTGCAAAATCAATAACACCACCACCCTTGGTCTGTCTAGTCTATTTAAATTTCAAGACCTTCTGAGCAGTGACTGTCTCACTAGGTGCTCATACAGTGCCTAGCGCAATGGGGTCTCAATCTCTGTAGATGCCTCTAGGTACTACTGTAATCACAATAATATTTTCTTACAAAAATTAATCAAGCATCTATATTTGACGTGAATGAAAAATTTCATTTTAATATGCTCATCAGTGCATGAAGGTCAAATCTGGAATGCATCCCTTAATATTTATTGGTTTTATAGGCAAAACTGATATTACCAAAGTTTCTGCCCAAAGATTCAGCACATTATAAGATTTTGGTCAAAACATAAACTTTTCCTCCCTTTCACACAGGGGGCTGTTCCAGTTTATTGCTAGAGATTCTGCCTTCTGTTTTTAACTAGTATATTCAATTAAAGAGACTTACTCATCAGCGCTTGAAATTACAACTAAGATTGCAGCATGAGTTGTAATGGAACACTTAAATATGACAGCCAGAAGGGTGTAACCCAGTTATTGAAAATTCAATTGTATTGCCTAAGAACAGATTTGATTGGCGGTGACTCATTTTAATAATTCCATCAAAGATAAACTCACTTGGTTCTGTCAGCAACATGCGGATACCGTGTCAGAGTTATACATAGAATCAAATAAAGTAAACCAAATTACATTAAAAATAAATTTTAAAAAGTTGAAAGTATTAACATTGCTGTCAATTACATAAAAGCACATTCTCATTTATGATGTTCCTCTTTTCTCTTGGTATATTGTCCAGGACAGACTGGCTGTCCACATGTTAGGTGGTGCTTCACACAGTGAGCTCATCACATCTTTGCTTTGCTACCTATCTGTTGATTCCTGGATGCAGTTTATTGTGCTAAAAGATTTAGGTCACAGCAGATTAGCTACCGCATCACTCTGCATGTGGTTTCACAACAGTCCAGAACAGCTGAGGTGATCAAGCCAACATGCTCTTGATTGAAATAACAAATAGCTGAGGGAAGGGCTTAACTATGTCCTCCTCCTCGTCTCCATTTGGATAGGAGCAGGAGGAATCCTCATCCGGTTGGGTACCACTCCATTCCCAGCTGATAGCTCCCTTTCGAAGCTGTTGGCCTTAAAGGGTACATCTACCCTGCAATAAAAAAACTCACAGCACCGAGTCTCAAAGCCTGGGTCAATTGATTCAGGTTCATAGGGATTGTGCTGCAAGATTCAGGCTGGAGCCCAGGCTCTGAGACCCACCCATCTCACAGGGTTTCAGAGCCAAGACTCCAGCCTGAACCTGAATGTCTACCCTGCAATTTTTAGCCTCAGAGCCCAAGCCCCACAAGCATGAGTCAGCTGATCAGAACTAGCTGCGACTCTGCCTCAAGTCTTTTATTGGCATGTAGACATACTCATACTTAGTCTTACTGGACTGGATAGAGCTATGGTATCCCAATCTCCTCAGGGACCAAAAACCCAAGCCCAGTACATGTTATAATATCTGGGCATGTAAGTGTGAACTATTATCTTACTGGATAGAATATTTCAGTTCTATACTAGTGTATTGGTTTGTAGCTGACTGACCTGAAAAGAGAACATACACCCTTTTATCATAGTAATTACAGCTAGCAGAGATTCTCTATTAACTCAAGGAGAAAAGACCTGGCTTCTAGTGCATAAGGTCTACAGAATTATTCCCTACTCCACATGTACGTAGTTACTTGGCAATTTTGCTGTCTGTGTATAGGTACATCCATAACTAATGATCATTTTTATGCTTCACAAATACAACCACCATTCCCAGTCACAGGTGTACATCATTTAGGTCATCATCACCAAACCACAAAGGATGGAAATGCTCCCAAAACAAAGTCCTAGATCTGAATGTCTTCAAATTTCAGGGTATTCAGAATCCCAGCAAGACCCAAATTTAGCAACACAGGTCCTCTATAGCAGTGGTTCCCAAACTTGTTCTGCCAGGGAAAGCCCCTGGCGGGCCGGGCCGGTTTGTTTACCTGCTGTGTCCGCAGGTTCAGCCGATCGCGGCTCCCAGTGGCCACGGTTCGCCGCTCCAGGCCAATGGGAGCTGCTGGAAGCGGCGAGGGACGTACTGGCTGCGGCTTCCAGCAGCTTCCATTGGCCTGGAGCAGCGAACCGCGGCCACTGGGAGCCGTGATCGGCCGAACCTGTGGACACGGCAAGTAAACAAACCGGCCCGGCCCGCCAGGGGCTTTCCCTGCACAAGCGGCGGAACAAGTTTGGGAACCACTGCTCTATAGCAAGCAACATCTTTGACGGTACATTCTAAAAGGTGTGTTAAATAATCAAAGAAAAATGTCCATCTATTTTTCTGCTCTCACATTCAAATATAACTATTGTGCTTATTGTGGATATAACAGAACAGAGGGATAAAATTGTATTTACTGATGACTATCATTGGAAGATTTTACATGACATTGTGATCAGCCATAGAGTCCATAAATTTTTATAGTGTGAAATGTTCTCATTGTTAAGATCCATTAAATTAAATAAGCAGCCTATTCTAATTCTAATAAAGACATCTTTATATTCTCCTATCATATTAATTTATCCCCCATTATCTGATGAGGAAATTGTTCATACCAAAGCAGGTTTCTGGTAAAATAATTGACCATTTAATCTTCCTGTTTCCTTCATGCTGAATATTTTTACAGAGTGGTTTAACTGCACATTTGTGGCTAAATTCTTCTCCTTAGATTTCTATCCATCTTCCTATCTCAAAGACCAGAGTTGGAAGAGCAGCGTGAGAACTGAAGGAAAAGCTCTTCAGAGAATATACCAAAAACATTCTCAGACTAACTGCCAGGCAAAATGGCTTCTCACAAAGAAATATATGGCACATTAGATCAAAAGAAATGCTAGATTTTCAATAGAGGAGGAATCACTTTGATATGAAATTAATTCCAGATATGAATTGGGGAAATAACAGTAGAGAGAAAATAAAAACAAAACAAACCAGAATTGCTCTAGAAGTCAGCAGGAGCTGCAGATCTCTACGGCACCAAACACAATGGGTCCTAAGCTAGATGAGGCCTCTAGTATAAATAATAATAATAATAAGCACCTCTATCTCTCAAGATGCCAGGTGTCTTTGCCTAATTTTACCTCGCTCACATTTGAAAACATGGGTCTATGAGTCTAGAGGGTTTAAGTGTTCCACTTCCAGTGCCTGGCTCACAGGTGCCACATTGAACTAGACACTTTTCCACAAAATCAGACAAAATAGACACCTGAATTTAGTTTTTTTGTATCCTTAGCTGTGCTACACTAGAGAAAAGAAAAAAAGCTGGCCTATCAACATTCCACTTTTTGACAGACATAAAAACATAAGAATGGCCACACTCACTCTGACCAATGGTCCATCTAGCCCAGTATCCTGTATTCCAACCATGGCCAGTGCCAGTTGCTTCAGAAGGAATAAACAGAACAGAGCAATTTTGAGACATCCACCCCACCACCCAGTCCCAGCTTCTGGCAGTCCAAGGTTAGGAATACCCATAGCAAGTGGTTGCATCCTGATTATCTTGGCTAATAGCCATTGATGAACCTATCTTGCATGAACTTATCTAATTCTTTTTTGAACACACTTATACTTTTGGCCTTCACAATATCCCTGGCAATGAGTTCCACAGGTTGACTGTGTGAAGAAGTACCGTACTTCCCTATGTTGTTTTAAACCTACTGCCTAATAATTTCACTGGGTGACCCCTGGTTCTTGTTTTATTGGAAAGTATAAATAACACTTCTTTATTCACTTTCTCCACACCATTCCTGATTTTATAGACCTCTATCATATCCCCCTTAGTCATCTCTTTTCTAAGATGAACAGTCCCAGGCTTTTTAACCTCTCCTCATATGGAAGTTGTTCCCATAACCCTAATAATTTTTGTTGCCCTTCCCTGTACCTTTTCCAATTCCAATACATCTTTTTCTGAGATGGGACAACCAGAACTGCATGCAGTATTCAAGGTGTGGGCATACCGTGGATTTATATACTGGCATTATGATATTTATTCTCTTATTATCTATCCCTTCTTTAATGGTTCCTAACACAGTTAGCTTTTTTGACTGCCACAATATATTAAGCAAACATTTTCAGAGTTATATTATATTAAGCACTCTTTCTTGAGTGGTAATAGTATAGTTGTAGCGGTGTCGGTCCCAAGATACCGGAGCGACAAGGTTGGTGAGGTAATATCTTTTATTTCAGTGATTCTCAAAGCCAGTCCGCCGCTTGTTCAGGGAAAGCCCCTGACGGGACAGGGCCGGTTTGTTTACCTGCCGCATCCGCAGGTTCGGCCGATCGCGGCTCCTACTGGCCGCAGTTTGCCACTTCAGGCCAATGGGGACTGCCGGAAGGGCGTCCGGTACGTCCCTCGGCCCGCGCCGCTTCCTGCAGCCCCCATTGGCCTGGAGCAGTGAACCGCGGCCAGTGGGAGCCGCGATTGGCCGAACCTGCGGACACGGCCGGTAAACAAACTGGCCCGGCCCACCAGGGGCTTTCCCTGAACAAGCACCAGACCGGCTTTGAGAACCACTGTTTTATTTGACCAACTTCTGTTGGTGGGAGAGACCAGCTTTCAAGCCTCTCTCACCAACAGAAGTTGATTCAATAAAAGATATTACCTCACCTACCTTGAGTGGTAACTGCTAATTAGACCCCATAATTTTGTAAATATAGTTGTGATTATGTTTTCCAACATGCATTACTTTGCTTTATCAACATTGAATTTCATCTACCGTTTTGTTGCCCAGCCACCCAGTTTTGAAAGATCCCTTCTCAACTCTTTGCAGTCATCTTTGGTCTTAACTTCTTGCGTAATTTTGTATCAACTGCAAAATTTGCTACCTCATTGTTTATCCTCTTTTCCAGATTATTTATGAATATGTTGAACAGCACTTGTCCCAGTACAGATCCTTGGGGGACCCACTATTTATGTCTCTCCACTGAGAAAACTGATCATTTATTCCTATCCTTGGTTTTCAATCTTTTTATCAGTTTACTGATCCATGAGAGGACCTTCCCTCTTATTCCATGATGGCTTACTTTGCTTAAGAGCCTTTGGTGTGGGATCTTATCAAAGGCTTTCTGAAAGACTTACCATTAACTGACAGATCTGTGCATTTGTGCACTACAGGCATTGTTTTTTTAACCCTGGTGGCTATTGTACTAGGGCACGACATTTTCCAACAGGGTAAATTTTTAGTTCTTGTGAAGAGTGCCATACTGACAGCATTACTGCTCTGAAGTCTGGGGGACAGACCCCATACTCAGCTTGTCAACATGAATATGAATTTAGCCACTTGTATTATTAGTGGCTGGTTGAGTTATACACCAGTCTCCAGTCCATATGTGCTAGTGCACACAGCTCCACCAGACCTTCAATGAGATGTCATTACTGATAAGTCTGCCTGGAGAACTGTGACAGATGAAACCAACCTACTATATCTTTGGTTGACTGAAGCCCCATTCTCAGACAGGAAACAACATGTAGGGCTAACTCAAAGGTCTGGTCATATGCAGAGAGGAAACCCACTCCTGCAGACCAAGGTGTGATACCATGGCTGATCTTTTGACAGCTACAACAGCTCACACACTCTTGGACAAGCACACCACTGACCCTTTACCATACACTGATGGTCATCATGGATAAGGCTTAACAGGCTACTCTATGGATCGTCCTGATTTGCCTCAACTATGCACCATCTTAGCCTGGTTTCTTTCCCATGTTGTGATTGTAGAGAAACATTGCAGACAATAACTTGCAATGAAGAGTGACACAACTCATAGTGTCCCTTGACATGGAGGCCATCCTCTGCTTATGGAACCTGGGCATCGACATTTGTTGTCTGGCAACAAAGAAGGAGAAAAGGAAGTGGAAAAAAAATGCCCTCCTTTTAAACCAATGAATAAAGAATGAGTTGCAGCAGTACAATATTCTTTACACTGTCTCACAACTGGAGGGACCACCTTTGGAAGCCACACAGTAATATACATTCTCCATTCATTTCTTGGCCTCTCTGTTGAGAGTTTTTGTTTGCCAATTGATAGTAGTTGTGGAGATGATTTTTATAGTATGGAGCCTGGCCACTGAGAACTGTACTGAAACCACTGATTAGGTGGCTAGAACCTTGGGGGAGGAGGGGTGTCTTTGGTCCTGATGCTAACACATCACCACTGAAGGCTTAGGCTGAGCTCCCATGGGAGGACCCTGTGAGGCTGGGTCTGGCAGGAAGTGCCACGCAGCAGGGCCTGAATGTGGCAACCTCTTGCAGAGCACTCATTGGCTGGTACCAGTACTTAAATCAGGAAGCCATGATGGGAGGCTGTCTGAGCAACAATGCAGATTGCCTGCCTGTCTCTGCTCCATACCCTGCTTGTGAAAGTCCCTAGAATCTGGCTTCTGACCCTGGTTTGTCCTTGGCTTTGCTCTTCAATTGCTGTCTGTAACCTGGTGCCTGACCCTGATCTCCTGATAACCTGACCCTGCCTGTCTCTTGATGCCTGAACCTCGTTACCTGTCTCAGACTCTGACCTCCTGGTACCTGACTTGGCCTGACTCCCAACTCCTGGTCTCACCAATAGGTCTGACTGGCCTTGTCCTGTTTGTGACAGTGGTTTTCATTACTAACTACCTGGGCTGAATTTAAATGAGAAACACAAAGATTCAAGACTCTGTATTGAATTAACAGTCCTCTCCCTGAGTTATTTTAATAGTGTGGAATGAAAATAAAAGCTTGCAGTCATCACATGAGGATTAGTTAACTGCTATAAATTCGTTAGGAACACTGGCCATGCAGATTGCCTTTTTCATGGTCTGAATCACAAAGTGACTAAAATGTGATTATACTCTTGCTATGAGTCAAGGACTTCCAGGAACAAAGTGAATCTCTGCAAAAACATTTTCATGATTGATCTTAAAACAGATTACCACTAGTCTCTCTTACCAGGCAATTTCTGGCAAACTTACTTGCCCATATTAACCATCCATGATAAAATGCTACTGCGGCTATACTGGCCTATTCTGAGATACCCATAGATGATCAGTCGCATTGTTACTTACATGTAACATTCAATGACATCTAAATACAAACTCATTTGTTGCCATGTCGCCATATATGAGAAGTCAGACAACTTTTCCTCTATAGTTCTTGTGTCAACTCATCACCACATCACAATTCCTAGCAAGTAATTTGTTGCACCAAAACACAGCACCCCATACCCCTAACACATCCTAATCTAGTGGTGTCTTAACGAGCAGGCTCTACCAAACCAGACAATGCATCAAAAGGTCTGTAACCTGTCTGTAAGAGGCGCCAAAAGGTGTGCCCAGCTAATCACAAGCTGGTTGAGCTTCTTCAGGGTTCCCCATCTGGCCTGCTCCACTTCTCTTCAGGATGACTGGCAATCTACATTCACAGAAAAACCTTTAGGAGGCAGGACAGGCAACAACAACCTACTCAAGCCCAATTTTGCAACATGAAACTCAAAGTACTCCACTGGGTGATCCTGCTACTATCACATTACAACATTATCTCAGTCCAGAGACTCATTTTATTGGATGTGAGAGATCACTAGGGGTATTTTTTTCAATGAAGAATGGTGTATTCTTGGACCATTCTGGTTTTTGTATGTTTAAATACCCTCATATAGCAGCTGGGAAGTTTTAATATAAATGCCCTCATATAAATGATAGTAAAGACTTTAAAAATAAAGAACTGTGTAAGTTCCTGGCTATTAGCTATCTATCTTAGCAGACATTCAGCCCATGATCTTTATTGTCGAAGTTGAGATGACCCCCAACTTTTCACCTTTTTGACAGACTCTATCTGTGTTTCCTTTTGTTTAAAATAAAAATAATGGTTCGGGTTCTGAATGGTGTCATTTAATGTTCACAGTTTTAGCCAGCATTGATGTATGGTGGGCAATATGCAATGGACTTGAACATTTTAGCTACTTTGCCTTAGCTGTAGTCATCAAAAATCACTGTCATGTAATGTGATACAATGTGATGTTATATTTCCATCTGCATCAATACATTGCTTGCCAACCAGACTCATTTAGAAAGTAAATCCATAAAATTCCAGAGAATGGAGACCAGTTAATCATTATCTGCCTGCCAGGGAACAAATGATGATGCTTGAATGACCCAGATCCGCTAACTACTCTGCTATCAGGCAACATTTTGGAAACAAGGTGGGGGTTGGGTGGAAGGGACATACACACAGTATCAAAATAGGGAAAGAAGAATAAAGACTCAAAAAACCTACATTTTTGTCACTTTGCTAGCCAATTTCTTCCTTAGACCCGCAACTAGAGCTGATTTTTTTTTTGGTTTGGTGGCTTTGAACCAGAAAAAAATTGGTCATTTTGAACCAAAAACTATTTGTTTTTGTTTTTTCTCACCAAAACAAACCCTGCCCCCCAAAAATGTGTTCAGGTCAAACAAAACTTTTTGAATATCACTTTGAAATGACATTTCAAAACAAAATGAAATGTTGATTTAAATACTATAGCAAAATTAAATGGTTCATTGCTAAACGAAATGTGGAAATGGTATGTCTCCCAAAGGTTGGGAGGAAAAAAGTTTAAACTTTAAAAAAAAATCCTTATTTTTTTATTTAGGCAAAACTGCATTTTTCAGCAAATGTGCTACTTGACTGAAAAAGTTTGCCTGATCTACCCATAACATTTTTAAGGTTAGATACATTTACCTTATGGGTTTGTGCCAGCACAACATTTAGGCCCTGATCTGCAAAGCACTTAAGCTCATGCTTAACTTTAAGCACATGAGCTGTCCCCATTGACTTTAATGGAACTACTCCCACACTTACAGTTAAGCACATATTAAAGTCTTTTACCAGAGGGGGTCTTCAAAAACAAAATACTTGTTTAAACAAAAAAAGTTCTGAGATTAGACTACACTTTTTTTTAATCACAACAGTTTTTTGATTTTTTAAGTGACATCAAATGTATACAGTTAATCACTGAGTTAGTATAAGCTTAAAAAATAAGGAATGAGTTCCAGACCATTGGTTCAAATCCAGTCCAGATCAGTACTGATCAAAAACCATTATGATCTGAGAAATTATGATGCCTGTTTGGTGACTTAATGGAATGTCAAATGACTTGGTGGTCTCACACCATTCCAAGAGACACATCTGAGAAAGTGGTACAACAATTGGCACTAACTGTAGTTTCAGAGAGGCTCAACAGCACAAAGCTCTAGGATAGGCTTGAGGCAGATCACTGGTTGTGTGGGAGAAGTTTGCAGTAGTTCTGCCCACGTTATACTTGTTCTGTAGATAAACAGAAGATTCTAGTCGTCAGAGCTGCCAAGTTGTTATCTTCCATCAGCTGTAAAAATTCATTTAAAAAAATAGTAATCAGCTGACCCATTTTGGAAGCATTTAGATACAGGTGGACATAGGACTGATTTGGATGCATGTGAGTAGTTCAGACATTTTGTTACCTACTGCCCTATTTACAGCTGTTAAGAAAAGATCAGATACTTCTAAACAGTTTCTCAGCAGACATCAGTTAAGGGATCCTACTAGTCTATCTGCTGGCAGTCAGGTCAGGTGTTGGGAGTATCTACCCAAGTCAACACTAGAAGAAGTTAACATGAGAGTTTGACTATGAATACTTCTCATTTTCCCATTGCACACATTCTTTGAACTCTATGTATCTCCCTCTGAATTGCAAGCTCTAAACACAGTCATTCCCAAGCTAATTACATCATCATGGATGTTCTTTAACAATGATAATTGACTTTTTAAAAATAAAATAAAAGGGTTATTGTTATTCCCCCAGCCAAAATAATTCCTTGATAAAGTGGCAAATACAGAAATTTGACAGAAAACTCAGTGTTTTCTAACAATGTTGTAAGTCAAGATTCAGATGTATATCATAAACAGACTTCAGCAGTTTCCAGTCTAATTGCATTAAAAGCATAGAAATACAATTAAAGATTCCACCTCTTCTTTTTTTTTAATTCATGTGGCAGAAATTGACCCCGTAACAGAAATAAATGGTTCATTTTCCACCTCTTACCACTTCACTTATTCCAGCACTCCAAATAAAGGTGTCAGAAGGATCTAATTGTGAGATACTCTGATAATAAATTATTTAATATCTCCTGTTCAGGGACCTGAGGTTAATTAAGAACATAAGAACATAAGAAAAGCCGTACCGGGTCAGACCAAAGGTCCATCTAGCCCAGTATCTGTCTACCGACAGTGGCCAATGCCAGGTGCCCCAGAGGGAGTGAACCTAACAGGCAATGATCAAGTGATCTCTCTCCTGCCATCCATCTCCATCCTCTGACGAACAGAGGCTAGGGACACCATTCTTACCCATCCTGGCTAATAGCCATTTATGGACTTAGCCACCATGAATTTATCCAGTCCCCTTTTAAACATTGTTATAGTCCTAGCCTTCACAACCTCCTCAGGTAAGGAGTTCCACAAGTTGACTGTGCGCTGCGTGAAGAAGAACTTCCTTTTATTTGTTTTAAACCTGCTGCCTATTAATTTCATTTGGTGACCCCTAGTTCTTGTATTATGGGAATAAGTAAATAACTTTTCCTTATCCACTTTCTCAACATCACTCATGATTTTATATACCTCTATCATGTCCCCCCTTAGTCTTCTCTTTTCCAAGCCGAAGAGTCCCAGCCTCTCTAATCTCTCCTCGTATGGGACCCTCTCTAAACCCCTAATCATTTTAGTTGCCCTTTTCTGAACCTTTTCTAGTGCTAGAATATCCTTTTTGAGGTGAGGAGACCACATCTGTACACAGTATTCGAGATGTGGGCGTACCATGGATTTATATAAGGGCAATAATATATTCTCTGTCTTATTCTCTATCCCCTTTTTAATGATTCCTAACATCCTGTTTGCTTTTTTGACCGCCTCTGCACACTGCGTGGACATCTTTAGAGAACTATCCACAATGACGCCAAGATCTTTTTCCTGACTCGTTGTAGCTAAATTAGCCCCCATCATGTTGTATGTATAGTTGGGGTTATTTTTTCCAATGTGCATTACTTTACATTTATCCACATTAAATTTCATTTGCCATTTTGTTGCCCAATCACTTAGTTTTGTGAGATCTTTTTGAAGTTCTTCACAATCTGCTTTGGTCTTAACTATCTTGAGTAGTTTAGTATCATCTGCAAACTTTGCCACCTCACTGTTTACCCCTTTCTCCAGATCATTTATGAATAAATTGAATAGGATTGGTCCTAGGACTGACCCTTGGGGAACACCACTAGTTACCTCTCTCCATTCTGAGAATTTACCATTAATTCCTACCCTTTGTTCCCTGTCCTTTAACCAGTTCTCAATCCATGAAAGGACCTTCCCTTTTATCCCATGACAGCTTAATTTACGTAGGAGCCTTTGGTGAGGGACCTTGTCAAAGGCTTTCTGGAAATCTAAGTACACTATGTCCACCGGATCCCTACAAGTGGATTTAATCAATTCATCAAGAAACCACAATTGTTGCAATTAACAGGGCACAGTACAGTCATGGTAATTACAAGTTCTATACAGAAGTCTGATCCCAAGCAGGAGCATGAAATGAAATAAGTCCTACTTAGCTTGTTATGACCTACAAAGGAAATAAGGGAATTGAAATGTTGAAGTTTCTCCCGAAAAAAGCAGATCTCCTGATTAGGGTATAAATGTGGTGTACAGAAATCTGCTGGAGTCACTCCTACTAATTCTCTTTATCCACTCATTCTCTTAAAAAAAAAATCAAGTGTGTATGGGATGATTTGCTGTTTATAAACTCCTTTCTACTGGTTGCTTCCTAATAAAAGTAGAGCTGATACATATGTCTTACAAGAACTCTGTGTAATTGATCAGTGTTATGAAACTTTAAAATAAAGCTGATAAGAAAACACACATCTCTAAAAATGACAGAGATTAAAAGAGAAACCCAGAAATCCGTAATAGTCAGTAGTCTCATGAAGGGAACTCATATTACATTAAAACATCCATATACCCTGAATGCCTATTAGTTAATCTGTTCTCAAAATTCTTTTAAATACCTAATATATAACAACACACTAGTGGAAATGCTAGCATTATTTCAAAATGTGGGAAAGGACAGATCAAGTTTATCATCAGTAAAAATGAATCTCAGATCAGAATATATTAATTAAACATACAAACAAAATATATAAACAAATAAAGCTTATTTTTATATCTGGATATCTTTTTAATTTAATGCATGAGATTGCATACAATTTCACCTATTCCCTTGGAAAATTTATACTAGCAATAATTTTTCTTGACTTCCAAGCTTTTATTGGCAACGATGAGAGAAGCACAATTGAATTTTAACTTTTTCACTCTAACACTATTAAAACTAAAGAGTATCTCAATCAGAACTAGCAAATAGAGGTATAATTCTAGTCTAGCCATATAATTTACCACATGTATGTATATATATTTAAAATCATTGTCTATACAAAGTTGAATGAAACATCAGAAAGGTTCCTAAATACCAGCTGGGAAGCTCTTAAAATAGTAATTAAAGGCCATCTAATTACTCTTTCTTCAGTACACTTGTAAAAGATGAAGCCCAACAAATAGAAACTACTAGATCAATGAAACAGCTTAAACAGACTCCGGCAAAACACAACATCACCAGGAGTACATAGGTAACCAATAAATGATAGATGGAAATTAAACACCTAATTAATAGAATGCATCATGGGCTAAGAATAATTAGACACATTTTTTTTTCTGAGAAAGCAGGCAGCAAAGCAGACAAGGTTGCTGGAGCCTATTAATTCTTTTCTAAAATTGGCTCCAGGCAATAGGTTTCCAATACTGTGACCATAGTACAAGAGACTGAGAGTTTCTATAAAAATCTATACAGCTTCCAAGGCATTGATGACCTCCAATCCACAAATAATCCCCTAACAAATGTGGAGTTTTTATACTGCGTGTAAATTAGCCTACAAAATCTAGACAGGACTATCCCTGTTGGGGAAATGGAAAATCACTTTAAAATGCATCTCTGTAATTAATCCCCAGGTCCAGATGGAGTCTCTGTAGAATTTCACAAAACCATAACTAACTTACCAAACACTTACCTAAAGCTTAAAATTACATCAATTGCCCACCTAAATGCTTGAAGCCCAAATTAAAATATTATTTAACTAACCAGACCCCAAGTGATATTGAAGTTTACAGGCCTGCAGGACTACTGAATAGGGTGAGCAACATTGTAGTTTAAATGTTAACCCACAGGTTTGAGGAAAATCTCTATGTAATAGTTAAAGACTAGATTGTTCCTGTTTGCCCCAGCCCTCCCAGGCTCCTAAATAGGATTCACAACTCTCCAGGAATTAAAGATTAATCTTTATTTAAAGATGACATGTGATTAAATCTTCAGGAATACGTCCAACCAAAATTGGCAACCTTACTCTTAGAACGACCCACATTAAACCAAATGGGAACACGAATATTAGCAGCCAGGTAGAAATAACTAAGTTCAGATTGGTTTAGTTGAGGTTAATTAAATTTGTTCCATGACTTAAACATGACAGTTAGTTTTGACACACAGAAGAGGAATTTCTGCACAAAGATTCATGTTTTAGTGGCAGATCCTGTTTTAAAATACTATGAGACAAATAAAGCCTGCAGGAGAGAAAGATAGAACTCATAAAACTCCATTAGGATTTTCTTGCAGGGTTTTTTTTTCCCTTGCCACAAGTTCTATTCATGTTAGTCTCACATGGTGGACAAGGGGCCTTCAGAACTCAAGTTTCTGGAGGAAAAGTGAACTCCAGCCCTGCAAACCCCTAGGGCCTCCACACAGATGGATTTACCCTTTCAAGCTGGTACCTCCTCTGCCCCTCCTCCCAGCATCATGCTTCCTTCAGCTGCCAGGCTGCAGTTGGGTCCTTCAGTGACACCTATGCCCAGGGCCGGCGCAACCCATTAGGCGACCTAGGCGGTCGTCTAGGGCGCGGCTATTTTGGGGGCACCGGCGCCGCGACCGCCCGTTCAAATTTGGGGGCGGGATCTTCCGCTGCCTAGGGCACCGGAAGAGCTGGCGCCGCTACTGCCTATGCCTTAACTTTTCCTGCATCTCGAAGGGAAACTGCTGTCACTGAGCCCAACTTAATGCTTCTCTCAACAGCATTAACTCTTACTGGCTTTTCAGGCAAAAATAACCCCTATGTTTGAAGGGAGAATACCATGTGGAGTAGCTGCTCCTTAGCTCCATGCTTTCATGGCCAAATAAATTCCCTCCTATGTATCACTCTGAATCAGGAAGCCACAAGTGAGTGGTGAATTACTAATAGCATACCGTGAATAGCCAAAGCGAACAGTTAGCAAACATCCCAGAATCTACATTCTGTTCAGATAATCTAGCATTTGGGGAATACATTCACAGAAATCAGAACAACATTTTCAAATGATTCACAGACAGAAAAAGGGCTACCTTTGTTAGATGATTTATTTGTAAAGAGTAACACCTCAATGTAGCGTATTTATAATGTATAGATCTTTCTAAGGTACACCACTACCTCGATAGAACGCCACCCGATATAACACGAATTTGGATATAATGCGGTAAAGCAGTGCTCCGGGGGGGGGGAGGGGGGCTGTGCACTCCGGTGGATCAAAGCAAGTTCTATATAACGCAGTTTTACCTATAACACGGTAAGATTTTTTGACTCCCGAGGACAGCGTTATATCGAGGTAGAGGTGTATTTAAAAGGCATCTTTGTATAACAAGGATCAGATTCTTGGTTGGGATATATGAGAGTGATTTCAAAGAGTTTTCATGTTATAACTCAAAGCCCTACCTCAATAAGATGCTTTGCCTGCTACATACAGTTCTTTTAATATATCATTAAATTTCCTTGCATGACTGAGCCTTCAGGGCAGTTTCCCCAATTACAGAAAGTCAAGAACGGTCAGCTCTCTTTGAAGATTCTGGCAGAATGGTCATGTGCAACAGGAATTCATGGCTCCATCCATCAAGGTTCTGAGAACCCCCAACTTCCACCAACCTCAGTGGGAGCGGTGGGGAGCTCAGCCCTGCACAGAAGCATCCAGCGCCTTGTAGGCGCACAAACCCAGTGTTCTTTTTAAAGAAAACCTACAACATTGTTCTGTATGTTATACTGCTGCTCAGACTGCCCCAAGACTGCCTGTGAAGTGTAATATGTGGTAGCAACACATGCGACTTATCCCATAGAAGCAGTCGATCTCACACTAAGATAATTTGAAAACCTCATGAATAGCAGCAGTTCAGAATAGGTTAAATGTTTGGAGTAGATTTCGTTTAAAGCAATTTAGTTGGTTCTTTTTTTTTTAAATGGACATCAAAGAAAAAAATCATTTTAATCTTTGATGTGCTCTATATGGTATTTGTTCCTAAGAGGTTCCTAACACATGACTGGGTGCCTGAGAAATAATAAATAAGAATAGTAATAGCAATTCCTTTTAATTGCCAACTGCTGTCTCTATCATTTTAAAATGCACAGACTTTTAAAGCCATTGCAGCCACAGGAGATTTATTAAAGGTGCTGCTTTCTCATCCAAGGGCTAGGTTTCTCTTCCAGTAGCCTTGAGAAGGGTCTCAATAGTAGCACAGCAAGAAGTAAAGTGCTATATTCTTACAGGGATTTAGTTCTTGACACACATGATCTTTCCACCACAGTTTTCAAAGAGAAATTGCAGGGTGTGTATTTTGTTTTTTTGTTCTTTTACTTCCTGCAGTTGGAAAATCTGCCCCAGAGACCCATTTGGACCAAGAAGATGATATTTAAAGAAGGCTGCTTGCATTAAAAGAACAATTTAAAACAGCAGAATAGCTAATCTTAAATTTTCTACTTAAGGCAGTAAAGAAGGCCTAGCAATGGAAACTTTCTATTATCCACACACAAAACCTAGATTCATATGTTTTAAGGCTACATGGGACAATTATGATAATTAAGTCTCACTCCCTGCATAACAAAAGCCAAAGAACCCCACCCAGTCATTTCTGCATCAAGCCCAAAATATGTCTGAGCTATAACATACCTTAAAGATTGCAAGTGATGGTGAGTGAGTCTACCACATTCCTTGGTAAATTGTCTTATTGCCTGGTTACCCTGCTGCACATTTAAATTCACAAAAATCTCAGGAAGTGCAAGTTAAAAATCCAATACACCATGAAGGAAGACTGTTTAGATGCTTGGATATGTGATGAATTTTATGTATTGTCATAGACTTTCCAGTGCCACCTACCGTCACATCTTCATAACAAAAAACCCTGATAGCTACATTCACCACCCATACAAAGTCACCAGCAGAGTTGGCAATTAAGGAAAACAATGCAGTAGGACCTCATTTACCCAAAGCAAGCTGGCCAGCTATCCTGATTTTAGCCCACAAGCAAGATTCAATGAGGCCAGCCATTTAGCAGAAAACAGTGGTAGATATAATCCAGGACTTCAAGACAAACATTTATGCCCTCGAGTCAGGCTGATACATAAAAGCAAACAGGCAATGAGGATGGGACATTAATTCAGATCCCTGATGAGAGGTCTTATATGTGTACGCTTGTTTTCCTCTCATCCCTAAAATTGTCAATGGTGGTAGATGAAACAAAGAAGGAGAGTATGGTGACAGTGATTATTTTGTTACCAACCAGCGCTGGTGGTGTTGGGCAGATTATAGAATTTTATTATTGATGACTTTGTGGAGCTTCAATTTTGTAAAGGTGACCAGAGCACATTGGTTTTATTGTTTGATTGTAAACCAAACTAAAACGAAAGTGTGTGAATATACACATCACTTTGTTCTACAGCTGAAAAAGCTGCCTCTGATGCTTACCCCCAGCAACTGTGACCTTGTGTTTCTCAGGCTTATATCTCGTGTCAACCATTTAGATTTCTACATTTGCAACTGAAATCTAAGACATTTGTGTTCTTATGAACCCAAACAACCCCAGGACTGTTCCTTGTGATGTTCCAGACACTCTTGACCTCTTGATGCTTCCATTTAATTACTGCTTACTGTTTGAGGCAGTTTTTCATCCAACAAGCTCTTTCACAAACCATTCAGTACCCTAGTCAATGACGATAGTATCTGACATGAAACTTTGGAACTTGTTTACTGAAACTCCACATGTATTTTGTCTGGTTATGGTTTCATTAACAGAATGTCTTCTAAACACACCAGCAAGTTAAGTAAGTGTGATCTCACACTCAGATCACCATGCCGACCGTTTCTAATCAAGTTATGCTTTTCTAATGTTCAGATTTGTGAAGCCCGTATTGTGCTTTACTAATCATTTTCTACAACTGATGTTAATATAGCGGTTCAGTTGTTATCTAACACTGCACATCTCATGGCCATTTTCAGAAATGACATTCTGTTTCCCACTTTGAAATTCCTTGGAATCTGGATGGAAAGTAGCAACATTTATAAATATGTCAGTCGACACTCTGATATTTGCATGCTGAGGATCAGACTTAAGCCCCATGATCAGTGAGACTTGCCTATTACCCAACCACCACATTTTGCATCCTGTGTTTTTGAGGGTAAGAGACCTAGTGCACTAGGAGCCTGAGATTTGGGTCAGCTCAGTGGAGAGGAGAGCTAGAGGGCTACACCATCTCCACAGTTTAGCCCCTAAGTGTGGATTTAGACAATCTAAAGCCCATTGCCTTAGTGGGAGTCTTTTAATGGGCTTTGGATCAGACCCAAATGTAGCTGCCTCTTCTCTCACTTGCAAAGGAATACAAGAACCAGGCCTTCCCTGCTGGGATCCATGCAAAGACATTTACAATTAAGGCCCAGATGGCAATTAGATTCAGTATAATCTCTAGATCAAAAAGAAACCATTAATAAGAACACTTCTTGACTGCTCTTTGCTGATTGAATGTGTATCTATAGTCAAAAATGCTAACAAGATGATAGGATGCATAAGGAACAGGATGGTGAATAACACAAACATATTATAATGTCTTTATACAGATCAATGGTGTGGCGTCATCTGTAATACTGTGTGCAGTCCTGGTCACCCCCTCTCAAAAAGGATACTGCAGAATTAGAGGGGAGGTCTGAAGTGCAGTGAAAATGACCAAGGGCCTGGAAAAATTCTCATAGGAGAGATTGAAAAGATTGGGATTGTTTATATCAGAAAGGAGATGAATAAGAGGGGACATGGCAAAAAGCTCAGTAACTTATTTTCTTACGGTCTGATAATACCAGCACATGGAAGCATTCAATGAAATTAAAAGGTGGGAACTCAAAACTGATAAAAGGGAATATGCTTTCACACAACATGTGATTAAATGTGAAAAACTCATTGCCAGAGGAAGTCACTAAGGACAAGATATTAACAAGATTCTAAAAGGGATTGGACATTTAGGTGGATATCAAGAATATCCAGAGTTGTCGGAATGAATAGTAAATTTAGCATAAGGGATATTAAATCTCATGCTGTTGGGCAGAGGTAGTCAATAAGCAGACCGTGGGCCAAATATGGACTACTAGACACTTTTGATCAGACCCTGAAATCTTTTTATTTACTTATAATTATTGTTATTATTTTTTTATTTTTTGCTCTAGAGTCTGAACCTTGACCATACCTTGACCAAGAAATTTGGATCTCGACAAAAAAATAATTAAATAATAAACTAGGGCTGTCAGTTAATTGCAGTTAACTCAAGCAATTAACACAGAACAAATTAATTTGATTTAAAAAAATTAGTTGTGATTAATTGCAGTTTTAAAAGCAATGTTAAAGAATAATAGAATACCAATTTAAATTTATTATAAATATTTTGGATGTTTTTCTACATTTTCAAACATATTGGTTTCAATTGCGACACAGAATACAAAGTGTACAGTGCTCACTTCATATTATTTTTATTACAAATATTTGCACTGTAAAAGGATAAAAGAAATAGTAGTTTTCAATTCACCTCAGACAAGTACGATAGTGCAATCTCTTAATCGTGAAAGTGCAACTTAAAAATGTAGAATTATATTTTTTTTACATAACTGCCTCAAAAATAAAACAATGTAAAACTTTAGAGCCCACATGTCCACTCAGCCCTACTTCTTGTTCAGCCAATTGCTAAGACAAACAAGTTTGTTTACATTTACGGGAGATAATGCTGCCTGCTTCTTATTTACAATGTGACTTGAAAGTGAGAAAAGGCGTTCACACGGCACTTTTGTAGCCAGCGTTGCAATTTTACATGCCAGATATGCTAAACATTTGTATGCCCCTTCATACTTCAGCCACCATTCCAGAGGACATGCTTCCACATTGATGACGCGCGTTAAAAAAATAATGCATTAATTAAGTTTGTGATTTAACTCCTTGGGGGAAAATTGTATGTCTCCTGCTCTGTGGTTTTACCCGCATTCCCCCATATATTTCATGTTCTGGCAGTCTGGGAAGACGACTCAGCATATGTTGTTCGATTTAAGAACACTTTCACTCAAGATTTGACAAAACGCAAAGAAGGTTCCAATGTGAGATTTCTAAAAATAGCTACAACACTTGACCCAAGATTTAAGAATCTGAAGTGTCTTCCAAAATCTGAGAGGGACAAGGTGTGGAATATGCTTTCAGAAGTCTTAAAAGAGCAACCCTCCGATTCGGAAACTACAGAACCCAAACTACCAAAAAAGAAAATCAACCTTTTGTTGGTGGCATCTGACTCAGATGATGAAAATCAACGTTCATTGGTCAGCACTGCTTTGGATCGTTATTGAGCAGAACCTGTGATCAACATTGAAGCATGTCCTCTGGAATGGTAGTCGAAGCAGGAAGAGGCATACAGATGTTTATCATATCTGGCACATAAATACTTTGCAACACTGGCTACAACAGTGCCACATGAACACCTCTTCTCACTTTCAGGTGATACTGTAAGTAAGAAGTGGGAGGCAGTATCTCCCGTAAATGTAAACAAACTTGTTGGTCTGAGCGATTGGCTGAACAAAAAGTAGGACTAAGTGGACTTGTAGGCTCTAAAGTTTTACATTGTTTTATTTTTGAGTGCAGCTATGTAAAAAAAAACAATTCTACATTTGTAAGTTGCACTTTCACGATTAAGAGATTGCACTACAGTACTTGTCTGAGGTGAAATGAAAACTTCTTTTTTACAGGGCAAATATTTGTAATAAAAAATAATATAAAGTGAGCACTGTACACTTTGTATTCTGTGTTGCAATTGAAAGCAATATATTTGAAAATGTAGAAAACATTCAAAAATATTTAAATCAATGGTATTCTATTATTAACAGCGCGATTAAAACTGCAATTAATCACGATTAATTTTTTTTTATTCATTTGACAGTCCTAGTTTAAACCAATTTCTAATAACTAGAGATCAGAATGACACCTAATATTTGGAGCAGATTATATCATAGCTGCCTATTTTGGGGTGCTTACACTTTCCTCTGAAGCATCTGATATTGGCCACTCTCAGAGACAGGATAATGGATTAGATGGACTTTGGGTCTCATCCAGTACGACACTGACTATGTTCCTGTCCTGTTCTAGCTGCAGCCTGTAGGCTCCACTTCCAACTCACCATAAATAAAGCAAATGGCACGTGCTGCCATCATCACATTTTCAACAGAACGCCCACCAGCTGTGCATCTCTGGCACACAAATGTTCTCCATTATCTCCCTGCATCTGTCTTCATTTGCAAATCATTTACATCCATGGTTACAAATTACACAAATAATCCTTCTTCATAAAAGAGTCAGGGAATGAGCTCTTCTCATTAAGTATAAAAACACTAGCCAAAGATCCCTATTTTCTATGATGCTGACAAGAACTAAGGAATGGACAAGGTGGTGCAGGAAAAATATAGAATTGAACCAAACTTTTTTAGGAATTCAAAAATGAACTGTTTTGTCTCCCTTTTTAACATTGTTTCTCAACTCTGCTTTTTCCATTTCTATGCAGGGCTCAGAGTGAAAGTGCAAAAACACTTTTGAAATAATGCTCTTTGTGAGATTTCTAGCCAAGTTCTGCAAACACAAAAGTTTGGATTTTTCATATGATTTTCGATATCATGAAATTCACCAGCCTGTGAGGAACTACTGAGATACCTAGTATTGGCAAACCCAAGCATTCAAACATCATGAATCATCCCACCCCACTTGCCCCTCAAAATCATGACTTAAAAATGGGAGGTTTTTTTTTAAATAATATATTTTAAGGTTTTTTTTTTTGCTGGGGGTGGGGGTCTTATGGTACATGACCCTTATGATTCATGTGGGTACTCTCAGGCCACATTTTTCAAACTTTCCCCCACCCCCAACCATGAGAGCTAGACACTTGCTTTTTTAAAATATAAATAAATATATAAAGAAAGTTGAGGTTTTTATGGGAACATATTAATTCTAGCAATTGGGGTTTAAGCAAAATGCCAAAGAGCATGAGATTTGCCATAGAATGATGAGAATTTGCAACACTGGCCATCAATGACACTATCTAAACATCCAGAAATGCCTATTTTCCCCCTCATTCTATTAGTTACTGATCAAACTCTAAAAAGATCAAGACCCAGAGTAAAATCCTGGCCTCATTGAAGTCGGTGGCAAAACTCCCATTGGCGTCAATGGGATCAGGATTTCATCTTGAGTTGTTATAAGATGATCAAGAATTACACCCAAAACCTATACAGTCTTCAACCAAACCAACATCCTACCTGATGACAAGCTCAAGAGTCTCGATTTGGATAAGCAGGTAAAAGTTTGAAAGGACTCCTTGGAAATGAAAAGGTCACCAGCTCCATTATAAAGGATGAATGCAAATAAGCTGAACTATCCTAGTTTTTCAAGTCATGAACAGATTCACAGAGCACTTTAACTTTCCCTTGCAGGGATATTACTTTATTGTGCTGAATAGAAAAATTTGCACGCTCTGCCTTCTCTCCTTTTTCCCTTGCCCTTACCTGCAAGCACATATTGTATCAACCTCTAGTGCATGGGTAGGATTACTAAAAGTCTGGGTTTTTTTGGACTGTTCCAGGTCCCTGGGCTGTTCTGATTGATTGTACTGAAACTGGCATTTTGTTCCAGCTTCAGAGTCTAATCATCTCCCCAACCTAATCACAAATCTCCTACTCAGCCTCTTCAATACTAGCTACCTATTGCCCTCTCCCTGGTGATAATATTAAGTGATGCCAATTTTTAAAAGACCGTTCATGAACACACATGCCCTGAAAGGCCAGGCTTCTTTGCTTTGCCTGTAAAAGACTTGTCAATACTAGTCTATGCTATTTTTGGCACTTGGAGAGAGAAGTCAGCAAGGTTAGATACATGGCCTTAAAAGAGACTGGAGACAAATTCCCAAAGATCATTCCAAAAAGACAGGAGGAAAAGGAATAATCTGTTTCATTGGCTCCTTCCATTCCCCCTGCTATCCTGGTCACTACTGAAGTCTAGCCATTCTGCATTTTTGTGATTTCCTGATTGCTAGGGGTCCTCACTCCTCTGCCTTTCCAGAGGCACCATGGGGAACAGCTGTTGTCATTTAACTAAAACAGTGGGCTCAGGGCTCCAAACCAGAACACGTTTATGTTTGGGACAGAAAAAAGGATAAAAGGTGGAGAACATTAACTAGAGTGTTGTTCCTTTTGCTAACAGATATTTAAACTATGTGTATTACTTCCTGTGTTTGCCATGTATATACTTGCGGCTCATGAAGTAGGATGCATTGGTGTGGATCTGGATTGTAAACACTGACTAAGGTAGCAAGGGGAAGCATCTTTTCGGGTGGTGCATGCAATGGAGCTGTGGTTTAGGATTCCCAGTGATCATTTACCTTTACCCAGATGGCTGGTTGAGACTTAGGAATCCCCCTTGCCTGGGTTTGGGACATGCCATTAATACAAGTCACATAACTGGACTTGTACACTCTTTTATGTCCTGTTTTTAATTTGCGTCTTGTTACTAATATGTTCCACAACTTTGTGACAACATATTTCAAGGAGAAAACAGAGATGGGTTATTTAACCAAGTTAGTGCTGTATCCAGCAGATGTATCTGGAGAGAACACACCTGCTGTGCTGCCACATGTGAATGTAACACATATGGCCTAACATTCCATTCATTGAAAAGGAATGTTAATGGACAATGGCAGCTCCGTAGGTGCAACGGAGAACCACCAGCAAAAAGGTAATTTAATGTGTGTGTGTGCGCGCGCACATGTGCGGGTATGATGTATCATTTTAATTATAATTGGTGCTTTCTTTTATTGTCTTTCAAGAGATTTAATTTACCTGGCTGCTTTAATGTAAACACAATATGTTCAATGGCCACGTTTCTCTTCCCTGAAGCCAATAAAATTCAGCCCTTTTCTTTTTACTTCATTTAACCACATTTAGTGGCCTGGTCCCCGCTGACATAGCTTAGATGGCATTGGGCTGAAAAGGAGAGTTCTTAAGTTCTAGTTAATTGGCCAGGCGAAAATAGGATCTGACACAGGAACATAGGAATTGCCATACAGGATCAAACATGAGATGCATCTAGTCTAGTATCCCGTCTCTGATATCTGCCGGCACCAGATGCTTCAAAGAAAAATGTAAGAACCCCACAGCAGGCAGATGTGGGGTGATCTGCCCCCTACATTAGGTCTCATCCTGTTCTCTAATAGCTAATGATTGGGTTACGATCTGACGTACAAGATTTAATACACCTTTAGATAGGGAAGGAACGCCTGGCAGGCCAGGCGTATTGCCCTGAGCTCCCTGACATTTATATGGAGGGAGTGATCCTCCTGGAACCAGAGGCCCAGCATACTGAGGTTACCAAGGTGGGCTCTCTACCCCAGATCCGAGGTATTGGAGACCAATGTCACCAATGGGAATGGGTCCATGAAGGGAACAACTGCCAACACCAATCGTGGATCTGTCCACCAAGTCAGGGAGGACAGCACATTTGACAGAACTCTGACCACTAAGTCCAAATGGTGTCTGCCAGGAGCATAGACCATCACTAACCACATCTTCAGGGGTCTGAGGCGCAGCCACGCATACCGGACTATGTAAGTACTTGCCGCCATGTGACCTAGAAGCCTGAGGCATATCCAGGGGTAGGAGGGGACATGAGCAGATGAGCTTTGACACGTGCAATGTGCTCCAACATACCTCAGAATCAGGTCTCCGGTAGGTAGGCTCTGGCCTGGGTAGAGTTAAGCATTGCACCTATAAACTCTATTCTCTGAACGGGGTTCAGAGTAGATTTCTGTTCGTTTATAAGCAGGCCCAGCTCCTGACAGGTGGCTTGTACCAAATTGAGGCTGTGTTGGACCTGGGCTCGAGACCTGCCTCTGATAAGCCAGTTATTGAGGTATGGATAGATCTGTACGCCTCGACGTCTCAGGTAAGCTGCAACCACCATCGTGCACTTCATGAAAACCCTTGGAGCAGACAACAGGCCGAAGGGCAGAGTCAAACTGATAATGGCACTGGCCTACCACAAATTGGAGGAATCTCCTGTTTCTGTGGAAAATAGAAATATGGAAGTAGGGGGTCTTTCAAGTCGAGGGTGGCATGCCAGTCTCCTGGATCCAGGGAGGGAATGGTGGAGGCCAGGGAGACCATGCAGAACTTCAACTTCTTGAGATATTTGTTGAGGCGACGCAGGTCTAAGATAGGCCTGAGGCCCCCTTTGGCCTTTGGGATTAAGAAATACCAGGTGTAGAAACCCTTTCCTCTCAGCTCTTGAGGAACTTCCTTCACAGCCCCCACACATAGAAGGGATTCCTCCTCCTGGACGAGGAGCTGCTCGTGAGAAGAGTCCCTGAAGAGAGAGGGGGGAGTGAGGGAGGGGGGGGGGAAACTGCAGAGTATAACTAGCTGTTATGGTGTGGAGCACCCAACAGTCCGAGATAACCTGGGCCCAGGCAGTGAGAAAGGGGGACAAACGGTTGAAAAATAAAAGGGGGGGATGGATCCCAAGGTAAATCTGGTACACCATCCTCAGGTGCACCCTCAAAATGCCTGCTGTGGGCCCCAAAGTGGTGAGTGGGACTCGAGTGGGGGGGTTGAGAAGGGTGGGGCATTTAAAGCCTCCATCATTTCTCCTATAGGATCCCTGCTGAGGCAGACCCAAGAATCTGGGTGGCTGCGGTAGCGTCTCCACAAGCCCAGTGGTGTATACAGCCTGATAGAGCATAGGGTGGCCCTGGAGTCTTTCAGGCCATGCAGCCTGGTGTCTGTCTGCTCTAAAAACAGAGCGCTGCCCTCGAAGGGGAGATCCTGGATGGATTGCTGGACCTTGTGAGAGAGCCCCAAGGACTGCAGCCATGCACTGCTCCCCATAGAAACAGCCGACACCATCGACCGCACCACAGAATCAGCCGCGTCCAATACTGCCTGAAGAGAGGCCCTGGCCACTGCCTTGTCCTCTTCCATGATGGCCAAGAATTCCTGCCTTGACTCTTGGGGCAGTGAGTCCTTGAACTTAGCCATCAAGTCCCATGTATTGTAATTGTATTGCCCCAACAATGCTTGCTGATTGGCAATACGCAGCTCTAGGCTGGCAGGAGATACACTTTCCTACTGAAAAGATCGAGTTTCTTAGCATCTTCATTTTTAGGAGTTGCGCTAGATTGCCCAGTCTGTCCTGTTCATTGGCAGCTGAGACCACCAGTGACCCTGGAGGTGGGTGAGAGTAAATGTACTTGAAGCCCTGGGCAGGGATGTATTACGTTTTCTCTGCCCTTTTAGATGTTGGGGGCAGAAAAAATGGGGTTTGCCACATTGTTTTGACAAGTTTTAAAACTCCGTCATGCACCGGTAGGGCCAACTTGGAGGGAGCCACCGCAGCCAGAATGTCAAAAAGGTTGTCGGTAGGCTCCTTGAGCTCCTCCACCTCTAATCCCAAGTTCAAGGCAACTCGCTTGAGGAGTTCCTGGTGGGCCCTAAAATCGCCTGGTGGCAGCGGGATGGCAGGTCCTGCAACTGCCTCGTTGGGGGAAGACAAGGAGGAGGCTGTCACTGCCGGCATGGCTGGCTCTTACTCTACTACTGGTATTGATTGCGCCAGAACCGCCAGGTTTCGGTACCGGTGCCCGGTTCTGAGTCAATCTCCAGTGCCGATCGTTTCGAAGCCAGGGCCCATCCTTCAGAAATTACTGAGGATGCCTGCTGGGAATATGGTCCCAGGATGGGAGGGAACCCTCAAGAGTTCCAGTAAGGCTATAAGGCCAGCCACTGAGCTGATGACAGACCTGCAGCAAAATCGGGCCCATAAGATTCGTGTCAGTGCCGTCTTGGAGGAGGACTAGGTTCGCTCTCAGACTCCAAGAAGGACACCTCCCTCGGAGACCAAGGGGGAGCTGTCTCTGCCACTTGCTGGCAGCTATGGTGAGCCAGACAGTAGTGCCACTGGGAAGCAGTGATGCGGGGCTGGTGACCAGTGCCTCGATGCTGGAGACACTTGAGGCAGTGCTAGAAATCACTGCCAGGCAAATGACGCAGCAGCAACGGGGAACGTCGAGTGGGAAAGCCACAACAGCAATCTATGCCACATCAAAAGCCAACAAGGTGGCCTCATAGGTTTCCCCCTCGAGCGGCCTGCCTTCAAGGACTCCCTCCAGAGCTGGGCCGGGTCTCAAGGCATGGGCTGCACTGGGAGAGACATCAGGTCCCTTGCTGCCTGAAAGCCCTCCACTGTCAAGACGGCTGGTAGATGCAACGGGCCCTGACTACTCCTGGGAGTCGGTGGCAGGTCCCAAACCGAGCTCAGTGCCCTAGGTGTCCTCACCACCGCCAATCTTAGTTCTGGGGAGGATGAGTGTCCTGGCATGGGTCTCAGCTCGTTCGGAGACTCCCGCATGGCTGTCCATGGTACTAGAGAGCATCCCCTGTCAATCCGTAGCTTCTCGTGCCTCTTCTTGGGCACAGGTGAAGGGGAGTGGTGCTGGGAAGGGCCCAGTGCCGGTGGAGCATTCTGCACCGAGGCAGACATGCTCTGTGCCAACTTGGAGTGGCACAGTTCTGAAGCTGGGTGGAGGGCGGCTTCCATCAACAGGGCTTTCAGCCAAATGTCCCTGTCCTTGAGAGGGCACGGCCTGAAGCTCTTGCAGATGTTGCACTTCTCTTTAATATGTGCCTCCCCGAGGCACTTAGGCAGCTCGTGTGCGGGTCACTCACAGGCATAGGTTTGTGACAGGCAGTACACGGCTTAAAACCCAGGGACCGGGGCGTGCCCCGTCCCTGGGACAATGTCCCAGATGGGACTCTAACTAAACAACTATTTTAACTATTTAAAAGAGAAAGACTAAAACAGTCGAAGAACCAAAGGTGAACCACTAGGGAACTTGCAATTGCAAGGAGTGTTCCTGCAACCATCACAGGCAGTAAGAAGGAACCGAGAGGGCGCAGGGCCAGTGGCACCCCATATACCGGCGCATGAGCAAGGGGCTCCAGGGGCATCACAGCTGGCCTTACGGATATGACTAAGGGAAAAATCTCTGGAGCGCATGCACCTGGGCACGCACCCACCTAACATGGAATCGACATGAGCAAGCACTCGAAGAACAACACATAGTTCTCTATGCACGAACGAACATATAAGGCGGATGCCAAGGTTCGGTGAGTAGACTGACCAAGGAGGGAAGTAGAAAAATGGGCAACCTTAATTTTGGCATAACTCAACTTGGTTTTGACTGCTTGATTTTGCAATCTTAATATTTTTAGTGCAGGTTTGGGGTATGGATTTTTTATATAATGCCATAAAGTTACACAGCATTTTACAAAATTACACATGTTCACTTATCAGAACTAAAATATATATTCTATGAAAGAAAGTAATTTAAACCACAATTTGCTTTTAATAGCTGTTAAATAATTTCAATTTCTCTTTCACTGCCACAACCATGTTAAAATTACATACATACACTGATACTGCAGTATAATATAGACAATTAGTGGGGCTGGTAATGTAATTAATTTTTTTCCTCTTGTCTGTTTGAAAACAGCCCATGAACAGATTGTATTCATTGTTTACAATTATACACTGAATAATTTAAGCTGTAGCATGATCATGAGTGGTTCATTGTAAATATTTGATATTTGAGCGGTTTGGATGAAGCATGTGCGTATATTTTCCTTCCCCTACTAGAGCAATATGACTCAGGGTTTGCTTATTCCTGGGGGGTGAGGGGATGTATGCACGTGCACACACGTATACTTATTACAAAATTCAAAATTCACTTTGTTCAAATATTCACTTTAAATTTGCTGTTTCAGCAAACATTCCTGACTGTAAACTTGTTAAGTTAAGCATGAAAAATGACCACCAGGAGGCCAGAGTCCAAATGAATTCATTACATAAAAAAGCGAATAGCTGGGGAAATTTATTGGAAGTGTTCAGCCAGCTATACTACTGCAATACTCTTTGCCAGAATAACAGAAGGCCTATGATTTAAGGAGTGCTGAGGGAAAAAGCTTTGAGGAAAAGTTAGAAACTTATCTCTCTCAGTTATTTACATGGCTCCACTACTGTAGTATCTGAGCACCTCACAATCTTCCATGTATTTAGCCTCTCAACAAAGTAGGGAAGTACTGGTATCCCCATTTTACAGATGGGGAACGGAGATAAAAAACAGGCTAAATGACTTGTCCAAGGTCATACAGGAAGTCTGTGGCAGAGCAGAGATTTCAACATCAGGTCCCCAAAGTCCTACACTGCCTCCCAAACACTGGACCTTCCTTCCTCTCAGAGGGAAATCTACTGATACACCATCATTTGTTATAATAAAATATAGGTTCTTGTCTCAGGCACAGTTCTTTGCTGAGAAAGAAGGCCAAAGGGGAGGGGAGGTTAAGAAAAGTAGTGGACAGATTTTGGAGGGTAGAATGCATTGGCCATGCAGATGTTTAACATAGGCATTAGTCACTACCATAGTAACAACTTGATACCTATCCTTACAGGGCACCAGGTGAGGAGAATGGATCCAATCGCAGAGGAGAAAAGCAGGTCAAGAGAAGAAGACATGCTTTTCTTAAGAGAGTGAATGGTCTCAATAAAGTCCAGAGAGGAGAAGGAAATAATAAAGGTGGACAGAAGGGAAAGATATTGGGAGCAGCAGAGTTGTCATCATGAATTAGGGACCCTTAGACAAAAAAAGTGACAAAATGGTAGATAACGCCAGAACAGCTTTCTTATTGAGGTGTGTAACAGGAGCCACTGGATAGTGAGCCCTGCTATGTGACAAGGGATAAACTTGTCAAGTCACAGAGCCAGGAAATAAAGAACAGTTGTTTACCAGCACGTCTGTGACCCACGTCTTTATTGCAGGGAGGAAAGAAAGGAATGGCGAGTGGCCAGGAAAGTGTTTCAGAAGGGAGAGCATTGCAGTAGCAGGAGTGTTTGGGGGAGCGTGAGCAATAAGGTCTGATTTTGTTTCACTGAAATCAGTGAGAGTTTTGCCTTTCACTCCACTGGGTGAAGAACGAAGTCGTCGTTTCCACATTCCCCATATCTATATACCTCATTAGACACAGAGCTTGCTTACTAAATCATATAAAATGCCAGACCTACCAATCCCAAAGGGCTCAAAGTAGATGCATGCCTAATTCTCTGGGCAATACTTTGAAAATGTGCCCCAAAGTATGTGAAGTCAGAGGGATGCGATATTGCACTTCTTACCATAGTTATATATTCAATGCAAAATATTGCCCTCAGTTCACACAGCTAACTCCCATTGACATCAGTGGAAGTTATGAGCCTGACTTGAGTGCAGTATAAAGGTTGCAGTATAGTATGCAATGCTCAGACTAAGCCTGTTTAATATGGGTATGAACACACAGCAGTTACGCAGTTGTCTCTAACACGACGAAAGTATTGAAGGTGAACGTTTTTTTGTAGACATGGTTTATATTTTGTGACATACACACGCTGACATTTTCCTGAATCTTAAGCATAACAGCTCTTTATTTGTGGGTTTAGAGCTCTCCTCTGTGAATGGAAACATTAGCTACTGGTAAAAATATTCATGTACTCTTTGTCATGCTGTTTTTATGGATGGAAATTCCATCCGTATCTTGATCATGAACTGACAAGTAAAATAATCTTTGGTCTTGAATGTTAGTCACATTTTCCCTGATGCCTTTCATAGAACTAGTGGCACACGTGTATTCGATTCTCTGTAAATATTCAACTGTACCTTTATCAGATGCTATTATTTGGAGCAACCATAGGTGCTTATAACTTTTTCACCATGGGGCTAAAATTTCTCAGGCTTACTACACATGTACAATGTGACTTTAACCAAAGCTTGTTTTAGGTGTATTCACCTTAAGGCTGATTTGAGCATAACTGTGACATTATTCAGAGTACAATCTAGACTGATGGACAGCTGTGTTCTCTCAATTCTCCAACCTGGGGTGCCTTTTACACTGCTTTGCTGTGAGAACCACCACTCATAGTCGGCTCACACACAGCCTCCAGCATGTAAATCACTCCCAGCTATACTGTATGAGTGCTATTGCTGGCCACTCATGTATTACACAGCAGGGCAATACCAGCCACCCCCAGTTCCAGACTTTCCCCCAGAAATCTGTGTCTTGTACTGCCCAGCACCCTCCTGGACAACACAAGCTCATATAAAGTCCATCGTTTTATTAATAGAAAATGATATGGGCAAATCCTCTTATCTCAAATGAAGTTTCCCAAGCACTTCAATCCAAACACACAGGTTTAGATAAAACAAGTTTATTAATTATAGAAAGATTTTAAGTGATTACAAGGAATGAGGCATAGAAGTCAGAATTGCTTGCACAGAAATAAAAGGCAAAATGCAACTAATACCTAACTTAACAAGCTAATCTTCAAGGGAGTTGAGGAAGGGGGTTTAGGGCTCCTACATCTGGAACAACTGGGAGCTGCCCTCCTCCTTTTATAGTCCCCTTTCACCTCATGCAAGCTGGGTCCTGGTTGGGGATTATTTGGAAATGATTAAGGAACGCATAATGACCGGAACTATACTATTGGTTGCTGGGTTCTCCCAGATATTTTCAGTGAATAAAGTTTTGGCCTAATTAAATCACATCCATTGCTTCCTGTCTTTCTTGCGGCATGGCCAAACAATATCAGTGAGGGCAATTCAGCTATTCTTACCCAGAAAGATACATTCAAATGTCACTCTATAAACCTTACAGTTACCATTGAAGGTATTACATCATTCCACTATTACATCACTATAGGTGTTCAGACTGTCATTAAAGCTGATGATGTTTGAGTTCATTTTTCACCCTGGTATTATTCACATTGTAGAATTTCAGAAAATTCATGTCAGGAAGTTGTTTTGTTGAGATGGTATGGTTGGAATTACAGTTGAATGGGGGAGGGGAAAGAATGCTTAGTTAAGCTGCACAATTATTTCTTCTAGGTGTGCTTATACCAGTTAAATTTGCTGTTAGATTCACTGGTGAGCCATTCAGGCATTCCAGAGATGTGCTGATGGGCAGTAGATGTCACTGATTACTACCCATTGCACCAATATGCCTTTATCAAGTGGAAAGGATTTTTCACTTGTTTAATTCACTACAGTACTCCTATTTCTCTCTCACACACACATACACACAGGCTGTCTGGACGGAATGTTTTGTCCTACCCTTTTATTAGTTATTACCCCGTACATCTGTAATGCAGTTCTTCAAACAGTTTGTGTTAGCTATAGTACTCATCTGTCTCCGTTGCAAATTCCATAATGTCTGGGATGTTTAGGAAAAAAGGGAAGTTTATACTTTGCTAAATAAGGCTGATTCTACCTGGAGTGCAATGTCCTCTGGACAGATTAATGTCTCTGTTCTTTTTTTAACACACACGTTTATTAGCGTTTATGTACCCTGGGGAACATTTGGAAATTAGCATATGAAGCAGAACTGCGCTGGAAGCGTGACACCTACTACAGGGCTCGCTTCTAAGAGGATGTAAACCTAAACTGCGTGCAAGTCTCATCACATCTGGCATTTGATTGTTTAATTGGTGCTGGTGCGCACATGAAAGAAGTGCCGTGGTCTATTTAATGGCATCATCCCAGTTGTTGGTCTTTCTTCCTGTTTTAGCAATATGTTTAAGATGAAATCCTGACCTCATTAAAGTTAATGGGAGCTTTGCCATTGACTTCAGTAGGGCCAGGCTTTCACCTTTGGTTAGCAAAGGACGTCATTTGNTCTGTCCCGCGTCCCGACCAAAGATCGGTCGGGACGCGGGACAGAGACCGAAATATCAGGATGGTCCTGATAAAATCGGGACGTCTGGTCACCCTAAATTTGCACCTGAAATAACCTCTATAATTTGGTGCATGTTTCCCATCAAACCTCTTACCTCACTGTACTGTTCACAATCAGTGAAAAAAGGTGAAAAGTGATTCCCCCCCCCCCCCCCCCAATTGAGCTGACATGCATTTGAAACACACAGGCCACCATGGCTTGAGAAGACATGTAATATTGCCAGCTTGAAGAGAGTTAAGGCTAAATAATATTTGACAGGTTCTGGAAGGAGGACACAAAAGACGTTTTGGTTTGCTGAGCCAGCATTAGTAGATGCCTTTTACCAAGCATTAAAACACCAGAAATTGCAGCGTATATTCTTAAATGAGCACAAACAAGCATCCCAATCAAGGAGCGGTCCTTGCATTAATTTTTAATTTAGTTTCCTGGTACGTTATTCTCCTTATTGAGATACTGAAAGCTTACCGGTACTTTATTTTAAAATTGACTGTAGTCTGCAGCTCCCTGCAGTACAGAGCCCTGTCTTCCAAAATGGAGTCTGACCACTGATCTCCATGGCCACATCCAGCATTCTTACTTAACAGAAGCTGCTATGACACTCAACCCCATTACATAGATTTCTCTTGTAAATACAGCCCACGTAAGTGAGGGATGGGCCAGAATTGTGCTGTAAACTACTGCATTGTATAGTTCACTAAACAGTTTTCAAAAAGAATAAGCAGAAGTTACAAAAATGATTTATTTACTGAAACACAAAAGCCTGAATTTGTCAAGCAATTTTGCAGTTTAAGTGTGTGCACATTTTTGCATAAAAATCCCCTCACAATTGCATTTTTGCACAGAGTTATACATTCAGGTCAGGTTCATGCAAGTGTGCCTGCTCTTTGGTGAACATCTGGTGGGTACTTTGGACCAAAATGAAGTTGTGCTAACAATTACTGCGCTGTGCTTTCTGTACATGAACAATAGTGCCATAATTAATCACCCAAAATAAATAGCTAGGTTATTCCTATTGGCCAGCTTTTTTGGACTAAACTATTTTTCACAGAAAAATGCAGTTTCAGGTCACTCAGAACATTGAATGAATTTGTGTCAATTTCTGCTAATTGTTTCAGTCAAAACAATAAAAGGGAAAAAAAAGTGTTGTGACACTTCGTTTTGACATTATCAAAATGAGACATTTTGATTTTGCAAACTAGATTTGCAAGGGAATTTAGGCACCGTTCACAAAACCACCAGAAAGGAGGTGCCCCCCTTTGCCTCCCATAATTAGAGTGCTCATCTGAGATGTTAGAAATCCAGGTTTGAATCTCAGCTCTGGTGGGATTAAACCAGGGGTCTCAAACACGCGGCCCACGGGCCGCATGCAGCCCGCAGGGCTATTGCATGCGGCCCGCGAGCTCCTCCCGGCCCCCCCGCCCTCCCCCAACGTTTACTTGGCCGACCAGCACCGGGGGTAGGGCAGGCTCCCTGCTTGCCTGCCTGCCCTGCCACCGCGTCGCACCAGGAAGCAGCTGGAACCTGGGGGAGGAGGGGCGCAGGGGTGTGTGTGGCTGTTGCTTCAGGCACTGCCCCCAGCAGCTCCCATTGGCCACAGTTCCCCATTCCCGGCCAATGGGAACTGCTGGGGGCGGTGCCTGAAGCAACAGCCACACCCCCC